>BQNB010076306.1:0-31194 GCA_026074375.1 Tanacetum coccineum | reverse complement strand
TTGGCAGTTTTAGTCCCTCAAGTTATATTTTCTTTCACTTGGCTGACTTTTGACTTTGTCCTTTCCATTCCGTGCTTGGTTTTGTTTGCTTTTGGCTTTCTTTTTGTTCCTTTTCTTGAATATCCGTTTCCTGCACAATACAAACGCAAAACATACAAATACAATGTATTTTTGGTACGTTTTTAGTCTTTTAAGTCCGTTAATTATGGAGAATGGTATGTGTAATTAAGCATATACCAAAATTACAAACTATCATATACTTAACATCACATAATCACACTTAACACTCATCCGAAAAGTGTTAAAACATTCTTAATCATATTCAAATCACGAGTGATGTCTCGTGAGGGTTTTTAGGGAGCACACCTACAAAGTTCATTTACTTGTACACGGTTTTTAAAAAAGGTTTTAAACTTATATTTTTTGTTTTCAGAAAAGGTTTACGGCGTAACAATGTGGATTTAAAATTTTTATATTTAAACTAAGAAGGTTACGACATAACAAGTACATGACTTTACGCCATAATAATATCTGTTACTGCGTAACCTAAGTGGTTACGCCAAGACAGAACCTTACTACCACATGGATACGAGTCAAGGGGACTTCGAATTCCACTTCCTTGTAAAGAGAACCTGCAAAATAAAGTGAGAAACCAACAAAAACCAACTAATATACAGGAATGAAACATAAAAAGATAGGATGGGGTGCCCCCCATGAAGCGATTGATTTTGTTGAGTCTCTAGATTGACTCTACCTTTATTTGCCAAGTAATAGTATGTTCCTCCCCTCACTTGAAATCAAGTGCGAGTGAGGGTAGCAATGGATACCATGAGGGTGTAAATTTGCTTCTAGGTAGGGAAATGATAAATTAAAACTATACTGCTGATGAGATTTCATTTCCCTATTTGTCTTACCGGTTTCGTGTGATGATTGGCTTAATTGGTGTTTTAATTTTCGAATGAAGTTCTCAAAATCATATGTCTTTAAGAGCTCCTTTAAATCGTTAACAGGGTTACTAACTATCTTTTTGGAAACCCTAGTGTTATCAGTAAACTCCTCCCTGAACTCGTTTAAATGCTTATTTAAAATAGGATTAGTAGCCGATGCTACATAATCGTCATCGGGTGGTATGATTTGAACTGTCTGAGGGGTCAAAGGTTGCATTACATGTTCATGTAGAGGAATATCGTAATCATGTTCCTCTTCTTTTGCCTTATTATAGACTAGTCCTAGTAGCATATATGGTTGCACTATTGGTTTAAGGTTTGGTAAAACGTATATGGGATGTGTGAGTATTTTCCTAGCCTTTTCTCATTCTTGATGTAATATCACAACTTTCATTAATGTCCCTTTTATCCTCTTAAATTTCCTCAGGAACTACAATCGCGCAAATAGTTTCACTTGTTCTGTAAGGTTTACTAGAAATTGCGTGGGTAGTTATGAGGAACAAAAACTCAGTTCTTTTACGTATTATTCCTTACCCATGGTTGTTCTTTCTTAATATTTTCACTGTATTAGTAAGGATTGTTTGGGTTAATTGATAAGCTTTTTCCTTTATGTTCTTTGTTGTAGTTTTAAGTGCCCTTATGTTTGAGTCCGTGTTTTTGATAAATTTCCTAATCCATTCATTATCAGCGGCTGTTTTGATTTGACTATTTGCAAAACTTTGATGAAGGTTTCATCTAAGGATTCTCATATACTTGCTCGTCAATGCCTTATTCACTCTTTTTCGAGAGGGCACTCCATGGTTAGATGTGCCCCTTCACAATTCTTGAAACTTGCTTGAATAGCATGAATATTTTCTTTAGGTTTCTTTGTATCAACGTTATTCGGGCTATCGTTGATTGTTCCCTAGTGGTTGCTTCATTCCTCCCCCCCCCCCCCCCCCCCCCCCCCCCCCCCCCCCCCCCCCTTCCCTTTCCCCCCCCCCTTTTCCTTACCAATTTATGTGATGTTCTGCCATGACTTGTATTGATATAAGGGCTTGAGTTGGTGTCATCAGAGGAATGAATCCTTCAGAGTCGAGCACTCTGCGAGTAGGGATGTCTAATCTAGTGTAGAAGATATGAATCTTCTGTTGGCAGTTCATATCATGATGCGGACATTTAAACAGAAGATCATTCTACCTTTCCTAAGCATAATCCAATGTCTCGTCCATCTCTTGTTTGAAATTGCAAATTATTTCTAATTTCTTGGTAGTTTTGAAAGGTGGACAATATTTCTTAATGAATGCTTTCTCAAGGAGATCCCATGTAGTTACTAGCTTTACTGAAAGTCTGTTTATCCATCTCAAGGCTGGCCCCTTGAGTGTAATAGGGAACACTCTAAGCATAACGGCATCGTGAGTGACTCCAGGGAAGTGGAAAAGATCTGCGATCTCTAATACCCTCTGCACATGTTCGTGTGCATCCTCATCATAGGTACCTTTGAAGAGTTTGCGTCTTAATTTTCCTCATAAATTTGCTATTGATCTCGAACTCGACGTCATTGCCGATCTTGGATTTTACCACGCCTGGTCTAATGTCGTCTTGGACCCAAGACAGGTATTGCTTTATGGTGAGCGTGCTTTGCTACTTTTCAAGGTAATTAGTCGAGGGGGATCGAGATTCTTGGTTTTCTATAGTGTTTACTTCATAAACATTGCGTGAGGACACGGCAATACCTTAGTATGGGGGATTTTGGTATATGCTTAATTACACATACCATTTTCCATTAAAAACGGACTTAAAAGACTAAAAACGTACCAAAAATACATTGTATTTGTATGTTTTGCATTTGAATTATGCAGGAAATGGATATTCAAGAAAATGACAAAAAGAAAGCCAAACGGACAAAACCGAGCACGGAATGAAAAAAACAAAGTCAAATCGAAGCCAAAGTCAAAAAGTCTACAGGAAAGTCAACCCCGACAAAGTCAAAAGTCAACCAAGTAAAGAAAATACAACTTAAGGGACTAAAATTGCCAAACCTCAAGTTGTATTACAAGAATAAGAAGACAAGGGCTGAAATTGGAAACCGGGTGAAGTATAACTTTAGGGGCCAGTTCTGCCAAACCTCTAAAAATGTATCATAAAGGGCAAAGTTTACAATGAAGTTATATGAGATAAGGGACCAAAGCTGCCAACTTACCCAAAACCATTTTTCCCGCCCAACAAAGAACCACTCACGGGTTCCCTTCACCTTCTTTTACCCTGCAAACCATTTAACACCCTGATAAAACATTTCCCCCTCCTCCACTATCTCCCCCAGCTTGATTATTGCCATGTTAGCAATCCTTTACCATTTCCAAGTGATTTCGATGGCTTAGATAACTCAAAAAGAAGCACAAGAAGATTGAATGGCTGAGATTACTTTTATCAAGTCCCTCACACAACTAAAATACCATGGAAGTCTCTCACAAAGAAAACACAAGCTGCATGTCCAAGAAGAGAAGACTTCGGCTATAAATAGAGCCTTTTGTAAGCCTTGGAGGCATCTTAGATTATCTTAGCTTATTTTACAACTTTACATCAGCGTTGTAACACTTTCAAGTTTTAATGCAAATTTGAGGTTTTAAGTCAATTTACAATTCCAAGTGTTTAAATTTCTTAATTGTTGATTGTTATGTTTCAAAAAGCTCTCAATACAGCTTGTTTATAAGCTACTTTAATTAAATAAATTTAAAAAGTTAAGTAGTTAAGAGAAAATTCTTCACTCAAATTTACCACAGCTTATTTATGGATGATAAGCTAGTTCTGGATGGGCTTATGGACTCTCACTAGCTTGTCTCATATAAGCTAGAGCTTGTAGACTCTTGGTTTAACCCTGTTTTGAGCAAGGGTGTTGTAAGTTTCTTCTTCTCTTGTTTCTCTTAGTTACTGTAGAACTGCTTATTAGTGCTTATTTGTTACTTATGTTTGCTTATTTGTGCTTTATCAGAATGTTTGGTACTTATCTTACTTAGTTTGTTAGTTTAAAAGTGATCTGTGCAACTTTCTTAGTTAGTACTGGTAGTTCATTTAATAAAACTGTTAGTTTTGAGTTAACACTGTTAGAAAAAATTCAGCTTATTTAAGTGCTTATTCTTAATTAAAGTCTGCTTATAAGTGTCTTATTTTGCTATTGGATGATCTGTTTTTAATCAGTATGAAAAGAAAAATGATTTTTAAAAACTTTAGAGGGTGTTTAGAACAAGCAGTATTAACTCCAAGTTAGTACTGCTGGTTCATTTTCTTGGATGCCAAAGGTAGCAGTACTAACTTAAAGCCAGCATTTTTAGCGTTACTAATCCTGGTTAGTACGGTAGTTCACCAATTTTGATCTCACTTTTAGGATAGTTAGATTAGGTTTTAGGTTATGATTTTTTGAACATAAGCTCATTGGAGGGTGAACTAAATCTGTTTGAGGTTTGTTTAAAGTTTTGAGCTTATTTCAGTAGCTTATTTTAGGTCTAAAAGTGCTTATTTTCATTAAAATCCAAAAAATAGTGTGAGTGATTTGTCTTATTGTGATCTATTTCAGGTTGGCTTATTTAAAAAGGTGAATAGGTGGGCTTAATAAGATCATTAATGATCTTATTTCAAAAAGCCACTTTTCGTTTGGCTTTATTTGGTGATTTTAGGATTATTTTGAATTTGGCTTATTTAAGAAAAAGTTAAGTTTACTACTTTTTATGGCAATTGATTTAGTTAAATTTGTGTTTGGGTGAAAAGCTTTTTGGAATAGAGTAAGCAATATATAAGCTTTCCAAACATCTCTCCTTTGATTTGAGCTTATTTTGAGTTTGTAGTGTCCATAAATACCAAAAACCAAATGTTTAAGCAACTATTCTGCAATCAGACAGCTTATTTGGGTTTTTTGGGGCTTATAAAGTGCTTATTTTGCAAGGTGTCTTTTTAAGTTGCTAAAAAGATGTTGTGAAAAACTTTCATGTTTGGTTTTGGCTAAAAACGACTTTTTAAAATCAGCACTTTTTGAGGACTTGGACTAAAAACGGGATTGTAGCTTTTTAGCTCATTTGCCATTCTAGTTTATTCTAGTTGCTTATTCTTACTCCTGAAGTGCTTATTAGGGTTAGGTAAACATCTGTTTTGGTTTATTTGCTTATTTCTCGTTTCATTGTGTTTTAGTGAGCTAGCAGTACTAACTCTTAAAGCTAGCAGTACTAACTCAAAGTTAGTACTGTTAGTTAAAACTGTTAAGTACTGTTGTTAGTACTGCTGAGTTTCCTTGCTTAATTTAGCTTAATTGCTTTTTGAATTTGCTTATTTAGAGTTAGCTTAGCTTATTTGATTTGTCTTAAGTTTATTTGAGCTTATTTCTGTCTTAGAGTAAAAGTTTTAAGTGTTTGTTCCATTCCTAGCCTTTAAGCCTGCTCTAGCTTATTTTCCCTGCTTATCTTTGAGTGCATTTGCCTATTAGGTTTAGTGCCCAATATTATCCAAATCTTTGTCATTCAGTCATCAATCATCAATCCGTAATTCGATTTTCCATTCAAGCCTCGTTGGGACATAACGACCCGGAGACTCTCTATACTGCTTCCGGTTTCATTGATTTCGCGGATTTTGTTCCTTGATATATATTTATATTTGTTTACATTTATCTATGTATAAAGAGGGTTAAGTTCATGCGAGTCAATAACCATGGGATTGGTTACGCCGTAAACTTGTGATTTTTACTCCGTAATAATATCTGTTACGACGTAACAAATGTAGTTACGCCTAGACAAAACCTTGCTACCACATGAAAACGAGTCGAGGAGACCTTGAATTTCACTTACTTATAGCAGAACTGAAAAATAAGAGAGAATCAACAAAAAAACCAATAATATGCTGAAAATAAAGACGGTTGCTTCTCATGACGAGCACTTTTTGTTTATATAAGAGTCCTTTAAGTTAGACTTTAAAACTACTCTTCGTTAGTTCTGCTCACTTGTTTGCCCCGTTAATCCAGTCATAACTCTAGATCTTCGCTAATATTTCTTTCCTAGTTTAAAACTTGTCTTTATAATTTTTAAAATGGGGAACATTAGGTTTTGCTGTTTGGTGGTTAGTTTACTTAGCCTTTTCTCGGCTCGAGGCATGTTGAAGATCGTTTTATCATCTCCAATCTTAAACCGAATAATTCCTTTGCTTATATCCTTTCTAATCAATTTCCTCTTGTAAGGTTTAACGAATATTACCATCTGCCAGCCACTTTTTCAACAAATTCGTTCCATTTTCTAGGATAATGAAGTCGGTTTAAAAGGAGTGGCATCCGATGAACACCTGCAGATTCTTTGCCTTCCCGACAATGTTATTTCTTGTTGTAAAACGTGTTACCGTGTCATAATTGTGTCTGTAAGTTGATCTAGGATTTATACTTAAATAGGGAGTTTGGGTCAATCGTAAGGGTTGAAGTTAATGAACATTAATTTTTGCACGTAATCTAAGATAATAAGGGTTATATCTATTAACTTCTATTTCTTTTGGCTGAGAAATTCTGGTTTAAGATGGCTTATTCGTTAAGGATCCAGGATTAGGTTATTCCCATAGTTAATCTATTGCTAACAGGAATCGTTTATTCCAATACCAAGGTTATCGTCAGAATCTTGAAATTTCTCAACTGGGTTCCAATTTCTACTTGGAGATTTATTTGGGGAAGGAGGGTTATCTCTAGGATTTTCATAATTTGGAAATACTTTATTATCCTGGATAAAGTTGCCCAGGTCCCTATTTAAATGTCCATTTCATGAATTGACTCCAAAGCCTCTGTAGCAGTTAACCTTGTAATTAAGCCACGGGAAACCAAAATCTTACGTGTGTGAAAACTTAGGCCTTTATAAAAAGTATTTACCTTTTGATAGTCATTTAGATCAATAATGGACATTTAAAGAGGAGGTCATTAAATCTTTCCCATGTCTGATAAAGGGTTTCGCTTTCTTCTTGCCAAAAATTGTTTTTTTCTCCTATTTGGTTTAAAAGTTACAGAAGGTCGACATAATCTTCGGATGAAGACCTATTTTAATTCATCTTAGGTTTTTAGTAAGTTAGATGAAGTTCTTCCCAACCATCTCTTGGATGTTCCAGTAAGAGTTAAGGGAAAAATATGTAGCATTATGTCATTTCCCGAAATCCCAGGTGTGTTGAATAAACTGGCAATCTCCAAGATTTTTCTTACGTGTTCCATAGCATCTTCTCTCTTCCCTCCAGAGAAGGTGTTCTCACGTAATTCCCTCAAAAGTTAACTTTTGATTTCAAAAATGATGTTCTTTTCAATCTCAAGTCTTTTTACGCCTACTTGTAAGTTATTACGATTTAGAGCCAGATATTGTTCTAGCGTAAATGTTTCGATGTTGATTTCATTTAAATCTTCTGACTCTGATTATGAAGATTCAAATTCATAGAAGGAATAGATGTTGTGGACCGCAATGGGTGTGATATCTTTTTTGATTCGAAATTGCCTTTTGGGGTTAGCGAAAGGAGTGAACACTTTTGTGTTGCTACTCCTAGTCATGATTGAGAAAGAGGGTCAAATTAAAATTATCTTATAGCTCCCCGGTAACGGCGTCAAAAACTTGATGCGTAAAATTGTTTTAATTAAATATATGCAAAGTTTTTTATTTATAAAACCCGTCTACCGATACACGCACTAACGGGCAGAGAACCCGGTCGTATATAGTGCCGTAGTTTGGTAAATCTAAGGTCGTCCCAAGAGCTAAGGGTTACTAGTTTTAGTTTGATTATGTCACGTTTGAAAATGGTTTTAAGTTGATTTTAATAACTATAGAAAAGTAAATGTAATAAAGTAAATTGATAGAAGTATTCAGGGAAAAAAGCGTGCTAGCCTAACCATATTGTTACTAATGCTATGATTACATTTTCCTGTGCAGTTTTTAATTATTAGATCCATTAGTGGTTCTAATATCGACAGACCCGAATTGGCATTTGAGGTCTGTCCTATACTTACTCTGCGATCCCAATTTCATCTATGACTCATGAGCATTGCATTAAGTTTGTAGTGGTTTAACCCAACTATCCTTAAGCCCAAATCTTATATCTAAAATGTTTTTATTAACCTCCCCCCCCCCCCCACCCCCCTTTTTTTTTCCTATTTTCTAAAGGAGTTCTTGCATTTGTAAAGTTTTTATTATGCAAAGGCTCGGTAATTACGTCAATTCCTACACTAGGGATAGGTATAAAGCTACCCTAGTACCCCGCTAATCCCAGGTTCAACATGGTAAGTCTAATATTAGGATTAACAAGATCTAAGCCACCCTCTATACTATCAAAACACAGGGATCAATGAAAGGCTATAGGGATATCTAACAGAACTGTTGAGAATCGTTTAGCCCATCTAGGATATAATAACATTGAATGACATGAAGCACAGCGGAATAACAAATAAGAACATCAATGTTATCACAAGGTTTTCTTTATTGATCTACTAATAAACTATAAACTAATAAACTAGCTAACTACTAATACACACGATTTCTATGTGTGTCTAGACTCTCATTGGAGAAGTCTAACTATGAATGGATGCATAAACTACATACCTTAAACCTCCTTTTATAGTATAAGGAGTCAAGGTTTACATGGAAACTAATAATGATAATAATGATAAAATCAATTAGTATTCTTTGACCAAATTATTATCTTTGACCAATCAATTAGTATTCTTTGACCAAATTATTATCTTTGACCAAATCATTATCTTTGACCAATTATTCAATCATTATCTTTGACCAAATCTTTCAATTCTTATCTTTTGTAGTATTCTTTGACTACAACTTTGGTCCTTCATGTTTCCATCTTGTTTCATTCGTGTTTTGTCTTATCAACTGAAAATATAATTCCCAAACACATCTTCCCCCTAGTTGATAATGACAAAACCCAATAAGCACGAACCTTCCCCTGAAGTTAATATACGAATGAAACTTCTTCCCCTTTTTGTTATAATCAAGTAGGGGTCTTCAGTAGATATGACAACCAGCTGTTGGTAAAAACATTTAATTCAATAAGCTTCCCATGAAAGTATGCTAACATCTCTTGATCTCGAACTCTGTAGGCTCTATGTAGTGATCACTGATGAAGAAAATAGAGTATAACGAATTTGATGAAGAAGTTGAATCTTCCAAACTTGTGCCTTATATCTTGTACTATCCACGACGTTGAACTCATACTCCTAATGTAAGCAGGGGACCGCAATCTCTTGACAAAATCCTCATTCTTTATAATGAGACACTGGCACATAGTAACGTATCTCCTGTCAAGTGATAGAAAAATGTGAGCATTAAGCACCCTAAGTTTATAAATCACACACCTTTGCTAGATTCGTCAAGTCTTCGTCACCATACAAAACAAACAAGTTAGATTTTGGTGTTCATGAAGTTAAAGCCATAATCCATCATTTGGTTTTGTATCCATAGTACTTGCCCACAGCAATGAGCATCTGTAACATATTCTGCCTCAGTAGTAGAATTTGTCACAATCGTCTGCTTCTTGCACTGCCAAGATATGAGTCTTCTACCAAGAAATTGACATCCACTTCCTGTCAAGGCTTGCATAATGTTGAGAATCGATCAGCCCATCTAGGATTAGTTTTATAGGTAACATTGATATGCACATCGGAAATAATAGAAACACAATATTACCAAACAAGGTTTTAATCGAACATTAAATCCTTCATTATATTTGATTAGAATAAATGAGGCTACACCAACTATCTAATAAATTAACTACTACTACTACTAAACGTGTACACACACACGCTTTTGCTAGACTCTCATTGAGAAGTCTGCTATTCTATTCTATTCTGGATGGATCTAAACTACATACCTTAGACCTCCTTTTATAGTATAAGGAGTCAAGGTTTACATGGAAACTAATAATGATAATAATGATAAAATCAATTAGTTATTCAATCATTATATTTGACCAAATCTTTCAATTCTTATCTTTTGTAGTATTCTTTGACTACAACTTTGGTCCTTCATGTTTCCATCTTGTTTCATTCGTGTTTTGTCTTATCAACTCAAAATATAATTCCCAACAATCTTCCCCTAGTTGATAATGACAAAACCAAATAAGTATGAACTTCCTCTAAAGTTAATATACGAATGAAACTTCCCCTTAATCCATGCTATACCACCAAGAATCATCAAGTTGCAAATCATCAAATCTTCTGTAGATAAACAACTTGTAAACATTTCCCCTTCAGTGGTACATGTAGATGGTTAAACATGTTAATAATAAGCTTCCCCTAAAAGTATGCTAACCATCTCTTGAATCTCGAACTCAGTAGGCTCCAAGTAGTAATTATTGATGAAGAAAAATGAGTATAACCCATATGTTGAAGAAGTGGAATTTCCCAAACTTTTGTCTTATGTCTTGCACTATTCACATGACGTCGAACTCATACCAAACTGGAAAACGTATATGTAGACCGCAACCTCTTGAGAAAATCCTCATCTATATGAGACACTGAGCATAATTACGTAACTCCTTAAAGTAATAGCAAATGTACGTAGTAAGCATCATAAGGTAGATCATACACCTTTGATAGATTCATCAAGTCTTCGTCACAACAATTAAGCACAAACAAGTTACCTCAAAATGTTGTAAGCCATTTGAGATATGATAAGAACACAAACTTGTGAAAATCAACTACAACATCAAATGAGCAATAACCAATTTTCTTCATAATAATCCCCAAAAACGAGCTATTATTTCATCATCTATCCGAGATTCAAACGCATACAATGTCCCAAAAATGTGTGTCATCCGATATCTTCTAAAGCTAGCGGTATAAACTAGCTATATCGTATAGCTCTGACGGTACAAACAAGCGGTATTAACAAATCTGCCATTTAGCGATGCTTTTTCTGTCCTAAAACTGTCACAAAACTGTCACTGACCTGCTATTTGCGACACAATATCTGTCACTAAACTGTCGCTAAAATTGTCACTAAACTGTGACTCATTCCTCCCATGCCATTAACGATGCTTTATTCTGTTGCTAAACCGTCACTGCACTGTCGCAAATCCGAGCGGTACAAACTTTATATAAAGCGGTACTAACTCTATATAGAGCGGTACTAACCTTTTTCTCTAACAGTATTAATACTTCCCCTTCTTGGTAGCATAATCTCGAATCCAAAATCATGTTGGCAGTTTAAACACGTGAAGTCCAAACAACATTAAACCACATAAATGTGCAATACTAGATTCAAGAAGCAATATGTTACCTTTTTGTCTTGTCACCTGCTGTTCACACAACCATAGCAGCACAAAGTCAAAAATACAACATCATTCCTTGTTGCTCAAAGGAGTAGTAACATGTAGCACACGTTGTGTAAACTAGCTGCTGCCTTTTTCATAGGCAAACATCACATGTGCTTCAAACAATACTATTCTTCTTTTGGCAATACCAAGCAGCAGTACCTTGGACTGTATTAACTATTTTAAGTCCTTGTACAAACAGCAATTTTACAAGCCCATAATGTACACGTGAACAATATTAAACTGTCACATCATATTGCGAATCTCCTCTTATCTTTGCAAGCTGCCATATCATTTTCTTAACAACCGAATCTTCTTTCTTTATAGAAGATCTTTTCATTCATTAAAAAGATCTCTTTGTCTCTGAACATCCTGTATATAACCATGTACCCATCGTGAACAAGGGTTTCTTCAATCATAACATACCCTACACAAATTAGGGTTTTGAGTTGCATCATTTATCCACGTCTTGCATGTTTTGCTGTTGCTGTTGTTGATACCATAATCAAACAGTCTTCACCCACACAATCACGCATCAATCACTGGCAGATGAGACAACAACAGCTTTTAATGATCATCTTGAGACATTGAATAACAACGTGAGGTTGATCATCTATTAAGAACTTCTGCTGGTCGTTAGCATGTGGATCCAAACACGTCATCATACCCAAGATCAGTATGATATATATTTTGAAAAGCATCAGATCCATCACGAATGCACAACAGCGGCTATAATGAAAACCTAATAAAAGGTTTATCAAGACAATACGAGCCACCAATAAAACCTGTTATTATCGACTTAAGCATATCAAGTCATGTCCATCTCGATTAGGGTTCATCGTTGATCCAAAATCAACTCACCAAAGCTAGTCGAGACAAGGATAACATCAAACAAAAACTTGAAAAACGCCATTTCTGCAGCAGTTTTATAAAAATCGTATCTTTAATTTGAGGACTCAAATCAAAGATCGCTCCGGTCAGATCGTACCTATATGTGTATAGAACCTCCAGTAAAAATTTTGTGACGATCCAACGGTTAACGAACGATTTATCATCGTTTTACCACGGCTGCCCAGAAAGTGACGAACATAAAAACCCTAAACGGATTTTTAGGATTCTTCTTCGTTCTTCGACCATAAAACCTTGAATCCTAGATATCAAGAGCAACCCGCTCTCTTTGCATTGTAGAGAATCGTTTTGCCCATCTAGGATTAGTTTTACAGATAATATTGAACACGCAGCGGAATAATAATAAGAACAATATTACCAAACAAGGTTTTAACCGAACATTGAAGCCTTCATTATATTTGATCAGAATAAATGAGGCTACACCAACTATCTAATAAATTAACTACTACTACTACTAACACATACGCACACGTGTGTTTGCTAGACGACTCTCATAGGAGTTCTAGCTTTTCTGGATGCTAAAACTATTCACCCTACCTCTCTTTATATACTAGAGAGGCTAGGGTTTACAAGAAAACCTAGCTTTGATAAGAAGCTAACTTAATATTGCACATTAAGTCCTTGTTGTTTCATCTTTCTTCTTTTCTTCATATGTGGTTTTGTAATCATCAAATCTCAAATCCCAACAATCTTCCCCTATTTGATATTACAAAACAATCTTCATGTATGAAACAATCTTCAAAGCTTCCCCTTGAATTAAGATCTTCTTGTACATGTCACCACTTTAAAATAAGCTGCAAACCATATAGTCTTCTTCCCCTTTTTGTAATCATCTAATAGGGGTCTTCTGTAGATAAGCAACTTGTGAACACTTCCCCTTAAGTGGTACATGTAGATGGTTAAACATGTTAACAATAAGCTTCCCTTGAAAGTATGCTAACCATCTTTTGAATCATGAACTCAGTAGGCTCCAAGTGTAATTATTGATGAAAATCATCTAAGTGCAATAACATCATCCTCTCTTATGTGATTGTTACCTCAGTCGGCGATCTACCTGCAATCCTTGTTTGTACGTAACAAAAAGGTTACCCTTGTCACATAACTGATTAAAAAGCCATTGCATTAAATGTCTTCATAATACTCTCCAAAACAAACCATAAACTTTATCATCGTTCGAGACCCAAATGCATCCAACAACCCAAAAAAAATGTGTCATCCAATATCTGCCAAAGCTAGCGGTACAAACTAGCTATATCGGACAAACCAAATGGTACAATCCAAAACTGTCATTTAGTGACCATATTTCTGTCCCAAAACAGTCACTAAAACTATCACTGTATCATTGCAAAGCTGTCACAAAACAGAGGACTCCTTCCTCCCATAGGTAACAGTGACGCTGTCTGTTGTTATTCTGTCACTGTGCTGTCGCAAGTCCGAGTGGTACTAACTTTATATAGAGCGGTACTAACTCTATATAGAGCGGTACTAACCTTTTGCTCGAATAGTACTAACTCCGAACAACATTAAATCACGTCGAGCAACAATGAAATCAAATAAATGAGCATGATTAAATTACCTTCATGACAAATTCAGCCTCAAACACATTTGTGTTTCATCATCCCACGTCTGTGTGACTTCATCCTTGTTGCTTCTTTATTCAATCGTAGCTGTACACACTTTCCATTATCCAGTTCGAGCCTCAAGCAGCAATAATATATTCAAAAGTGCTCATCACGTGAATAGTAGTTTTAATTAAACAAACAAGCAGTAGTAACTAGTAACCTGGCAGCACAAAGTATATATAACGAGCCCAAATAGTATCTACATGCCCAAGATAAATATTCATACAACTCAATGTAGCACACGAACGGCCCATCATCATTTCTATACACGTAGTCCCAATAAAAGTTAAAACCCATCAATTAGTTGCAACCTACTGTTATAACCACGTGCTGTACATCTCAACAGTACTAACAAAAAGGCAGCAATATTAATCCATCAAACTAGCAGTATTAAAATTTTCTTTGAGCTCCTTCCTCCCATGGTCCTTTTGTGACACTCTTATTAACAAGAAAGTGACATTAAAACCCATTTTAATCACAACACCATGCGACTTCCATTGCTACCTTTAAACAAGCGAATCCAAAACCCTAAAGCTTATGGTTTGAATTTCCTATTCACGCCATACATCCAAGACCATAAACACAACTTTTTTATTAATTCCTTCTTGATAACCACAAATTCACAAAAGACTTGCTACATGTTCACACAAACCCTAAAACAAGTATTAGGGTTTCTCTTTAATCATTAATGTTGCTGGTTCTTTTGATATCACCTACTACTTCAATATCAAGCCACGAACCATAACAGCACGAACCCATAATCATCAAATAGCCACATAAATTAGAGTTTGGGGAGAAACCCTAGTTTTCATGTTCACCATTGCAACGTGCTGTAATACACAAAACCTGCTGCTATCTTTGAATCCAAACGTACCTGCTGCTCCATTAGCCAAAAACATACCAGGCTACATAATCAGATCACATCATCACCTCTTCTTTTTTTGAACTAATGCCTATAAGTCATGCTAATTGCATCACAGCTAGGGTTCATCGTCGATCCCAAACCAACTCACCAATAGCCAGTCGAAACAATAATAATTAGTATTGATCCCAGATCAATACTAATTATTCATTACCAGATGCAAATAACAGCTTATGAACAAAAATCAAATCAAGTAGAGATAAAAACATGATCGAACCTCATCTTTTTCACAATTAGGGTTGGAAAAACCCTAATATCAACACATCAGATCTAGTGGCCTTCAGAAACACTATGAACAAGCAACACATCATATTAAAACATTTTGATCCTAGATATCAAGAGCAACCCGCTCTGATACCACTTGTTAAGATCTTTAACCCATCTAGGATTAGTTTTATGAATAACATTAATACGCAGCGGAATAAACAAGAACAATAATGCTATTCAACAAGGTTTTCTTTATTCATACTAATAAACTATAAACTATTCGACTTTAATCAGTCGACTATGCTATCTAGATAACTAACTATTACACAAACTAATAAGCTAACTATTAGACTCTCATTGGAGAGATCTAACTATGATGGATAGTGTTGAGAATCGTTTTGCTCATCTAGGATGTTAATAACAATGATTAAATAACACGCAGCGGAATAATAAAGAACATAATCAATGTTATGAACAAGGTTTTTATTCATAAACTAACTAATACATATAGATGTTGATCATTCATCTATTACTATGCTAACTAATATACACACACGTGTGTTCTTCTATTAGACTCTCATTGGAGAGTTCTAACTATGTTGGATGCTAAACTAAATGCCCCTACCTCTCTTTATATACTAGAGAGGCTAGGGTTTACAAGAAAACCTAGCTTTGATAAGAAGCTAACTTAATATTGCACATTAAGTCCTTGTTGTTTCATCTTTCTTCTTTTCTTCATATGTGGTTTTGTAATCATCAAATCTCAAATCCCAACAAGTTTCTACTGCTAGGGTTTGAGAGCGGCTTCTACTGTTGTTAGCAGTTACTACTGTTAGAGTTTTGAGCGTTGTTGGACTTAAACCAAGGTTAGTAATGCTCGTATATTTAATATTGCCAATAGAAGGAGTTACTACTGTTGGTTACTACTGCTTGGTTTAAGGGGAAGCTAGTGTGTTTGGATTCAGATTCACTTAAAATTTATAAAGGCTATTTTTGGGATTTCACAACAAGTGATTACGGGGATAATACTTTATTATTCATTTGACGTTGAAGTGGAGTTTCATAAGTAAGTGTTCTTAACATATCTTAAAGTCGAGTTTGGTTGGATTATGACTTTGAAGATAACTTGTTTGAGCTTAAAATCAATGTTGATGAAGACTTGTCAAATCTAGTAATGTGTGATCTACAAACTTTTGGTGCTCAATGCTCACATTTGCTATCACTTAAAGGAGTTACATTGTAGTGCTCAGTGTCTCATTTAGATGAGGATTTTGTCAAGATATTGAGGTCTACTTATACATCATCAGTATGAGTTTGGAGTCACGTAGATAGTATAAGACATAAGACACAAGTTTGGGTTATTCTACTTCAGCATCAACTTTGTAATACTGAGTTTTCTCCATCAGTAATCATTACAAAAGGCCTACAGAATTAGAGATTCAAGAGATGGTTAACATATTGGTTTCAGGAGAAGCATATGATAAAGTGTTTAACCATTTGGATATGTTACATGCACCACTTGAGGGGAAGGTTTTGATTCTTACTACTGCTAAGTCATTATTACTACTGCTAGTTTAAGTTTCTACTGCTTGAATTCATTTATCTTATTATGTGTCATGGAGGGTAATTTGAGACATTGGAAAGCTTGGATTAGAAGTTTAATATATGGTTTGTAGTTGTAAAGATCAAAGTTGCATATGCTCATAGTCCCCTATTGATAATGACAAAAAGGGGAAGATGTTACACAGATAATATGATTTGCAACTTATTAAGTGTGGTGGCATGGAGATCTCAAGTTAAGGGGGAAGATTGTTTCATTCATGGAAGATCAAGATATGGAAGATTAAGATGTTTTATTTGTCATCATAAAATAGGGGGAGATTGTTGGGAATTATATTGATTTGATGATACAAAACAATGAAACAAGAATGAAACAAAAGGAAAACAAAAGGATCAAAGTCGTCAAGATTAGAATTCTACAAAAGATGGAGGATTCTAAAAGATTTGGTCAAAGATATGAAGATAAAGATTAGGAAGATTTAGTTTCCTAATACAATTAGTTTTCCTTGTAAGTCTTATGGACTCTATTATATAAAGAGATCCCTATACATAGTTTTAGGTGTGCAAAAAGTGCAAAAACGCGTGTGTGTGTGTGTGTGCACCAAAACGTGTAGAGATGTAGATGTCTAGAGTTGGTTTAGCCTCAAGGTAAAACTATCTTTAATCCTGTTACAGTTAGGTAACCGTTCTATATTGATCAAATAGAATTGGGGCTTGTATGAATGTATGAATATAAAACCTTGTTGAAAATAACATTGTTCTTATCTATTTTCCGTTGTGCATATCAATACTTTGTTATTTTATTAATCCTAGATGAGTTCTACACATCTTTCCTTTACCACTTTTATCACCTTGGACTATCAGGACTTCATCTCCATAGGGAATACATACAATCTACTCATCACAAACAATCACCGCATGATGATTCGCCAACCAATCCATACCGATAATGACATTGAAACTACCAAGTTCTATAGGAATTAGGTTAATTAGAATATGGGTGGCCAAAAACTCTAATGTACGCAACCTCTAAGATGATTGATTTTCAATAAAACCCTCCTATCGCTAATGAATGCATTAGCTAATGTCTAGTGCTAGAGGGGATGAACTAAAGTAAAGCACTAAGGTTATCGACCACAAAATCCTGTCGGCAACCGAATCAAATAACTTTAGAACATAAAAATTGTTGAGATGATGTACCCTGACAAGTTGGAATCAGGTTTGCATTCCGTCCTCCGCAATGGCATATGCTTTTTACCCTAGCTTCTAGTTCTCCCAGATTTGTTCCACGGATTTCGGTTCTTAACTTGGGACATTTCTTCTTATAAGGTCCTTGTCTCCCACATTCAAAATACTCACCAACCCTCTGATTCACTACTAGGACCCTCTAAGTAGCTGTAGCAGCAAATGCATTCTTACAATCCCTGGTCATATGCCCGACCTTGTTGCAATTCATGCATTTCACAGTACATGGCCCTTCGTGATGTAGCTTACACTTGTTGTAGTAAGGCCAAGGCCCAGCCTATCCCCTTCTTTCATTGTTACCAGCCGTGTAGGCTCTTGCCACATTCTCTCCACCAATATTTTGTCTCTTATAAAGGGGTTATTGTACACGGTTATCTTTTTGGTTGTTATCAAGCCTTCTTTTGTTCTCCACACTTCTAGCAGCATAACCCTTCAATTTCTTATCCATCAAATTGTTGGCAATCCGGATAGCATCTTGGAGTCTCGTGGGTTATGCAGCAATCACATTTATCTGGATATTATCCGGGAGACCTCTAATAAACCTCTAAACTTAGTCTTCCTCATCAGGAACCATCTTGGTGCACAACAAGATCAACTCTTTGAATCATTGGGTATAAGCAGCCAAGTCATTACACTTCACAGTTAGATTCTACAGCTCAGTCTCCATTTTCTGAATTTCATTTTTTGGGCAATACACCTCAGTAATTAGCTTCATAAGTTTTCTCTATGACATGGCAAATGCAGCATCTGCTCCAATGGTTCTCTTGTGCGAGTTCTACCAAGTTAATGCACTGTTAACAGAGTGAACGTAGCATACTTAACTTGGTACTTTTATGGACAATTTCTGATGTAAAATACTATCTCCATCTTCTCAAAACATCTTGTCAACCCGACAACTCCTTTAGTTCCTTTGAAGTTGAGTGGTTGACACTTCATGAAATCATGATAAGTACACTCACGGGCGACATGCATAGCACCTATATCATTCCTATCGGGATTTCCATTCTCATTGCCTCCTTCATTTCAGTTTTGATTTTAGTCTCCATTTCCCCCACCATTTTTGTTGTCACCATCATCTCCATTCTGGCTTTGACTTTCAACAACCAGTCCATCAGCACAGTTTGCCTCATGAGCAGCCAATGGCTCCACCACTCATTGAGCAATGAGTTCTTCAATTGCTTCCAAGGTCATACCAGAGCGAGTGATAGTCATGTTCTAAACACAATATATAGCACACGATGTGATTCGATACGAGATATAGTTACTATAAATGGTAAATAGGATTTATAAGGTAAAGCTAAAAATACAATAAAACATGTTTTGCCAGAATAAATAAATAACAATAAGAGACGAACACACAAGTGAATCATAATAATCTTTTCATATCATATAAAAGCATCAAAGTCGGTTACAATCAACCCATAATGGGGTACTTGATTTACACTAACACTACCACTAATAACTAGCTCTACCACTAGTCTAAAGTCCTTACACAGCTCGTGATAGTACTACTCTAGGGATGAAAACCTAAATGTCTAGAAGCAAATGCCTCTAATCTCCTAAACCTCAACCTGTCGTAGTAACGAAACCTATGGATCTGTCTGAGCTCATCCTCCATAAAGCGCTTGTTGGGAGACAACCAAATTTCTTTAATTTAATGCATTTGAGGAGTGTCGTGTGTTTTAATTCTTTATCATTTGTTTTTATATGTTTAAATTATGTGATCATGCTTTGTTTTGTCTTTAACCTCGTCTTAATTACAATCAAAGGTATTTTGCATCGAATAAGTGTAGGAGAAAATATCCGGTTTATAAGAACCATTTCAAACATATTAAATAAATTGTTTAAATTAATTTGCGTTTTGTGTTAGTTTTGAGTCATATGATTGTGAAAATTAATCTCAGGCTTAATGCAGTATTTTCTACAAGAAATAACTAATAGACTTGCATGCAATTTATTTTCTAAAAAAACGGATGTGAAATTTTTACAGTGTCTAAAGACGGCGTCAAGATTTTGCCTAACGGCGTTACGTGTCTAAACTTGCGAAAATTCGAATTTTTTATTATTTTCAAAAAATTAATTCTGTATAATTTCTGAAATTTGTAATTTTCTTAAAGACCTACAGAAAACCACGATTACATTAGCATATTTATCTTATCTTTACTGCTTTCATAGAGTCTAAACCCTAAAAGTTTTGTTGTATATATCATTATCCCGCCGATTTTACGCTATGTGTAGTTGTTTCTTGTCTTTGATTTACATGTTATATTTGATAAGAAGAAGATTTGGATTTCTTATGAGTTTCATTGGACGACTCTTGGATGACGATTTAGCCAGTTATCACATATTTCTTCTCCATTATTGAGCAAACCAAGGGAGTATTAGTTTCTTTCACCTGTTTCTTTTCCCTTTATTCGTTTACGGGTACTTTTAAGAACATTAGGAATAATGTTCAAAATAAGTGTAGGAGGAAATAAACCTTAGAAACTATTCCTTCAATTGTCATTTGCTTTGTCTTTAAAATGATGACTTCCGAAAAGTCCCGTACAGTCAATTTGGAATTCAACTTGTCGCGTCGGTGGTAATCTACAAAACTCGTCTGGAAAGACTTCCGGAAAGTCCCGTACAGTCGGCACGTCTTCAAGTCGCTTCTCCTCTGACTTGTCTTCGGTTTCCTTTTCCTTAACTTGTGCCAAAAAAATTAGGCAACCCTTTTTAATATATTTTTGAGTTTTAGTGCACGATATAATGCTCAACTTCAACTTCTTTTGTTGGGAATTATATTGATTTGATGATACAAAACAATGATACAAAACAATGAAACAAGAATGAAACAAAACGAAAACAAAAAGATCAAAGTCGTCAAGATTGGAATTCTACAAAAGATGAAAGATTCTAAAAGATTTGGTCAAAGATATGAAGATAAAGGTTAGGAATATTTAGTTTCCTAATACAATTAGTTTTCCTTGTAAGTCTTATGGACTCTATTATATAAAGATATCCCCAGACATAGTTTTAGGTGTGCAAAAAGTGCAAAAACGTGTGTGTGTGTGTGCACCAAAACATGGAGAGATGTAGACGTCTAGAGTTGGTTTAGCCTCAAGGTCAAAGTATCATTGATCGTGTTACAGATAGGTAACCGTTCTATATTGATCAAATAGAATTGGGGCTTGTATAAACGTATGAATATAAAACCTTGTTGAAAATAACATTGTTCTTATTTATTTTCCGCTATGCATATCAATACTTTGTTATTTTATTAATACTAGATGAGTTTTAAACAAACTTGAGCTTAAACGATTATCCACAATTGGTATCAGAGCCTCGTGGGCTCATGATATCTAGGATCTGCAAGGTTTTATAAGTGTGGTTTCTGTTTTCGGTGAACAAGCTAATTCGGTAACATTAGGGTTTTTAAACAAACCCTAATTCGAAGGAAGAAGAAGAAAGAATACGGGAGCAGAAAGCATAATGGAGTTGTTATCTACAAACCCTTAAAAAATTCAGGCCGCCATCAATAATCTTTTCAAGGTATGGATTCTAGTGAAGTAAATAATTCAGTTTCAAGTTTAAATGATGGTACAAGGTCTGATGGAATGATTGCAAGATAAACGACTAGTGTTTTAGCAAACCCTAATTCGTATAAAAAGATCCGCTGCTCATTAACAATTATCAAGGAGTGCTGATTTGGGTTTGTTTTACTGGTCTTAAACAATAAACCAAAACCCTAAAGGTTTTGGTTAATACTGCTACTGTCGCTGCAAGGTATAGACGCATTCAAGTTTATTGATTTTTCGAATTATGAAGACTCAAGAAAAGCAGTAGCAAGGTCTGTTAGATTTTGTTAAGGAAGAAGGTTTAAAGACATAAAGCAGCAGCAGGTATTGTGATTCACAAAGATCGATAAGAAGTTACCACAGCAGGTTATCGATTAAAAGTACACAGAACTTTGGTCGAAGATGTGTTAAAGAAGGAAGCAGAATTTTTTTCTCTTTTCATCCGTGATACAGAAAAGGAAACGAAGGAGAAGAAGGTTGTTGTTTTTAGAATATTAAACAGCAAGGAATTCGGCTTAAAAGGGGTTCTTTGATTAATGGTGTTGTTTCAGTCAGAAGGTCGACACAAGGGTTTTATTCAGAATATGAATCTAAGTGTACCCTTTTTAGGGTTTTGTTACTTGTGTTTCACGAAGTTCTTTTCAAGATATATTCTTAATCGTGGTGGTGGTGTGCTTGATTTGTTGTATGATAAAGTCAAAACGAAACCCTAATCTGAAGCTGCTGTAGGTACTATGTTGGTGCCTATTGATTTCTTCTATTCACTGGTCCTCGTAACAGTTATATATGATTATGTCTTTTTCATTCTGACTTTATAAAGACATATACGCTGGTAGCATGGAGTTATGTATGTTGTAATTTCAGCATGAAGTGGTTTATACTTAGTACTGCTAAAGAGGATAAAAGGTACGTTAAAACTACTAATGTTTAGTGCTGCCGGTTTTAATGAACAGTAATAAGAGTTTCTACTGCTAGGGTTTGAGAGCGGTTTCTACTGTTGTTAGCAGTTACTACTGTTAGAGTTTTGAGCGTTGTTGGACTTAAACCAAGGTTAGTGATGCTCGTATATTTAATATTGCCAATAGAAGGAGTTACTACTGTTGGTTACTACTGCTTGGTTTAAGGGGAAGCTAGTGTGTTTGGATTCAGATTCACTTAAAATTTATAAAGGCTATTTTTGGGATTTCACAACAAGTGATTACGGGGATAATACTTTATTATTCATTTGACGTTGAAGTGGAGTTTCACAAGTAAGTGTTCTTATCATATCTTAAAGTCGAGTTTGGTTGGATTATGACTTTGAAGATAACTTGTTTAGCTTAAAATCGATGTTGACGAAGACTTGTCAAATCTAGTAATGTGTGATCTATAAACTTTTGGTGCTCAATGCACACATTTGCTATCACTTAAAGGAGTTACGTTGTAGTGCTCAGTATCTCATTTAGATGAGGATTTTGTCAAGAGATTGAGGTCTACTTATACATCATCAGTATGAGTTTGGAGTCACGTGGATAGTACAAGACATAAGACACAAGTTTGGGTTATTCTACTTCAGCATCAAGTTTGTAATACTGAGTTTTCTCCATCAGTAATCATTACAAAAGGCCTACAAAATTAGAGATTCAAGAGATGGTTAAAATATTGGTTTCAGGGAAAGCATATGATAAAGTGTTTAACCATTTGGATATGTTACATGCACCACTTGAGGGGAAGGTTTTGATTCTTACTACTGCTAAGTCATTACTACTACTGCTAGTTTAAGTTTCTACTGCTTGAATTCATTTATCTTATTATGTGTCATGGAAGGTAATTTGAGACATTGGAAAGCTTGGATTAGAAGTTTAATATATGGTTTGTAGTTGTAAAGATCAATGTTGCATATGCTCACAATCCCCTATTGATAATGACAAAAAGGGGAAGATGTTACACAGATAATATGATTTGCAACTTATTAAGTGTGGTGGCATGGAGATCTCAAGTTAAGGGGGAAGATTGTTTCATTCATGGAAGATCAAGATATGGAAGATCAAGATGTTTGTTTTGTCATCATCAAATAGGGGAAGATTGTTGGGAATTATATTGATTTGATGATACAAAACAATGATACAAGAATGAAACAAAAGGAAAACAAAAGGATCAAAGTCGTCAAGATTGGAATTCTACAAAAGATTGAGGATTCTAAAAGATTTGGTCAAAGATATGAAGATAAAGATTAGGAAGATTTAGTTTCCTAATACAATTAGTTTTCCTTGTAAGATTTATGGACTCTATTATATAAAGAGATCCTTAAACATAGTTTTAGGTGTGCAAAAAGTGCAAAAACGTGTGTGTGTGCACCAAAACATGTAGAGATGTAGACGTCTAGAGTTGGTTTAGCCTCAAGGTCAAAGTATCTTTGATCCTTTTACAGTTAGGTAATTGTTCTATATTGATCAAATAGAATTGGGGATTGTATGAACGTATGAATATAAAACCTTGTTGAAAATAACATTGTTCTTATTTATTTTCCGCTGTGCATATCAATACTTTGTTATTTTATTAATCCTAGATGAGTTCTACACATATTTCCTTTGCCACTTCTATCGCCTTGGACTATCAGGACTTCATCTCCATAGGGAATACATATAATCTACTCATCACAAACAATCACCGCATGATGATTCGCCAACCAATCCATACCGATAATGACCTCGAAACTACCAAGTTCTACAGGAATTAGGTTAATATTAAATGGTTGACCTAACAATCCTAATGTACAGCCTCTAAGCACAGTATTGGTTTCAGCAACTCTCCCATTGGCTAATTCGACTGCATAGCTAACATCTAGTGTAGAGGGGATGACATCAAGTAAAGCACTAAAGGTAGTTGACACAAAACTCCTGTCGGCACCCAAATCAAATAATATAGAAGCATAACGATTGTTAAGAAGAACCGTACCCGTGACAACGTTGAAATCTAGGTTAGCGTCTCCTCCTCCAATGGCATATGCTTTTCCCTTAGCTTCAGTACTCCCAGATTTGTTTCCACGGTTTTGGTTCCTCAACTTGGGACATTTCTTCTTATAATGTCCTTGCCTCCCACATTCAAAACATGTACCAACCCTCTGATTCACTACTGAGACCCTCTGAGTAGCTATAGCAGCAAATGCGTTCTTACAATCCCTGGTCGTATGCCTGACCTTGTTGCAATTTCTGCATTTCACGGTACATGGCCCTTCGTGATGTAGCTTACACTTGTTGCAGTAAGGCCAAGGCCCAGCATATCCCCTTCTTTCATTGTTACCAGCCGTGTAGGCTCTTGCCACATTCTGTCCACCAACATTTTGTCTCTTATAAAGGGGTTATTATACACGGTTATCTTTTTGGTTGTTATCAAGCCTTCTTTTGTTCTCTACACTTCTAGCAGCATAACCCTTCAATTTATGATCCATCAAATTGTTGGCAATCCGGATAGCATCTTGGAGTCTCGTGGGTTCTACAACAATCACATTTCTCTGGATATTATCCGGGAGACCTCCAATAAACCTCTAAACTTGGTCTTCCTCATCAAGAACCATCTTGGTGCATAACAAGATCAACTCTTGGAATCATTGGGTATAAGCAGCCAAGTCATTACCCTTCACAGTTAGATTCCACAGCTCAGTCTCCATTTTCTGAATTTCATTTTTTGGGCAATACACCTTAGTCATTAGCTTTGTAAGTTCTCTCTATGACATGGCAAATGCAGCATCAGCTCCAATGGTTCTTTTGTGCGAGTTCTACTAAGTTAATGCACTGTTTAACAGAGTGCATGTAGCATACTTAACTTGGTACTTTTATGGAAAATTGCTGATATGAAATACTATCTCCATCTTCTCGAACCATTTTGTCAACCCGACAACTCCTTTAGTTCCTTTGAAGTTGAGTGGTTGACACTTCATGAAATCATGATAAGTACACTCACGGGCGACATGCATAGCACCTCTATCATTCCCATTAGGATTTCCATTCTCATTGCCTCCTCCATTTCCATTTCGATTTTAGTCTCCATTTCCCCCACCATTTCTGTTGTCACCATCATCTCCATTCTGGCTTTGACTTTCAACAACCAGTCCAGCAACACAGTTTGCCTCATGAGTAGCCAACGCCTCCACCACTCGTTGAACAATGAGTTCTTCAATTGCTTCCCGAGTCATACCAGAGTGAGTGATAGTCATGTTCTAAACATAAGATATAGCACACGGTGAGATTCAATACGAGATATAGTTACTATAAATGGTAAATAGGATTTTTAAGGTAAAGCTAAAAATACAATAAAACACGTTTTGCCAGAACAAATAAATAACAATAAGAGACGAACACACAAGTGAATCATAATAAGCTTTTCATATCATATAAAAGCATCATAGTCGGTTACAATTAACCCATAACGGGGTACTTGATATACACTAACACTACCACTAATAACTAGCTCTACCACTAGTCTAAAGTCCATTCACAGCTCATGATAGTACTACTCTATTGATGAAAACCTAAACATCTGGCAGCAAATGCCTCCAATCTCCTAAACCTTAACTTGTTATAGTAACAAAACCTACAGATCTGTTTGAGCTCATCCTCCATATAGCCCATGCATCGCCGAAACCCATCGAATCTTACACTCTCCATCTTCAAGGTGTCTCAAAGCCTCGTGTGGCTCCTCTCCAAGGCCGCAACATGATCAAACAAATCAACTCTTTCTCTACTAGCAATCAAACTCTTCGCCTCTAACTGTCTCTGTCCTGCCTCGATATTCGTAATCATGTCAACAGGAATCTCATGGATGTGGTCATATAACTCCTTCATGGCCACATCCAGTCCTATCTGCATAACCTCCCTAGACCAATCGGTACTGACAAGATCAAGATAATCCTCACTAGTAGGCTCAACAATGTCATCAGCAACTACCGATTTGATGCCTCTACCCATCCCGATCTCAGTTGTGTCTCTCGCACTAGACTCAGCCTCATACCCCTCCTCGTCCTCACTAACAACCTCAACATCGACCTCCATACCTATACCAGCATCAACCCCAACATCAGTCTTAATATCTGCAAACACATATGCATCAATATCCTCCTCAATACTATCCTTCGATGAATAAGAATCTCTAAACCTCTTGCGAGGTGGAAGAAGATCAGCACGAGTAGGAACTAATGCTCTTAGAGTAGGGATAGGTAAAGGAATGGTAGCAGCAGGGGACCTACATCTCTTGCGAATTAGTTCGGCAGATAACTCAGAAGAAGAATCCCCAGCTGACAAATCGGATGTCGTCGGTGGGTACATGGTAGATAATGGGGCAGATCTCTAATGGCAAAAGGCCTCGCTACTACATAAAGTCCTAGCTGGTGATGGATAAACAAATCTAGATGGTACAGATGAATCAGCAATGGTGGTAACTGGTGAAGTGTGCCCAAATAAAGTCTGATCTGAAGTAGAATAACTAGATGAAGAATGATTTGCTAGAGAGTAGTCTGAAGATGAATAATCAGGTGATGAATGGTCTGATGATGAACCTGAAGTAAAACGATCTAAATAATGTGATGTGTACCTCAATGTCAAGCGATGATAAAGTAAGGGTACAATCGTCTTCCTTGCGGTCAAAGCCCTACATGGCCTACAAGGATATGTGTGGTAAAGTAGACCGACAGGAATGTCCTCTCCAAGTCGGATAAGAACAGCTCGTCGTCGACGAACCCCAAGTAGTGCAACAATAGGTGAGATGATATCAGTAGATGGTGCAATAATAGTAGGTGGTGCTGGTAGAATGGGAGCAGCAAGGATCTCTAAAGTAGAAGTAGTAGGTGATGATGATCCCGATGGTGAAGATGGTCGTGATGCAACTCTGCTCCTCCATCTAGCAACCATAGCATCATGAGGTGCAGATGATACATGCCTTTCGGGCAACTCAGTGTCCGACTAAGAATTGCCCGAACAATTTTGAGCTACTTGGAAATAAAATGTTTGAATTCAAATTGTTGTTAGTGGTTTAGTGGTCCTTACTTGAGGGAATACGACAAAGAGTGTGTAAGAATCACAAGGCTATGTTGGTGCATAGGACGTGAATACAAAAATGTCACTTTCCTTGTCTTCCACTAGTTCATGTATGATATTTACAAAATTTTATGATACTCTTTCATTTCTCCTGAGCTAGTGCGTTCTAATAGAGCAAGTGGAGGGGGGTTGAATGAAATTTTTGACATTACAAAATGAAATGAATGATAACTAGGGTTTACATGCAAAGGTGACAACTTTTTGGGTCTTCGTTTGACCTAAAATGCTAAAACCGTACAACGTACGAGAAACATGTAAAATTCATAAACGAAAGTGCACGGAACCTACGTAACACTATGGAATGGTAAAACCATGCATATAATAAGTAGACTACTCTTAGTCCGAGGCCAGAACACGTCCGATGAAGTTTTTTTGTTTTATGCGGGGTAACTTCCTGATTTTTAGTCAAATTTAAACATAACTTATAAAATTCAAAATAATGAATAAAATGGTTTAAAATAGTAACCTGAAGTTTACAAGGTGTGACAATTAGAATGGAGGAAGAAAAGAGTGTTGGAAACAATGAGGTGGTTGGAAAAAACATTGTTGAGCCTAACAAATCATTTGTGGCAGAAACTCTAGAGGAAGTTGATAGGAATGATGAAGTTAACAATAGGACCAATAATGGGCCGGTTAGGAATGCCGAGATAGACCTCACAGGAGAAAAAGTAAGAGAATTAGTGGAGACACCTAGGTCACAACCCGTAAGGTTTTACGATAAACATGAAATCAATAAGGAGTTAATCGAGGGTCTTGTAGGAAATCCAAGATTTAACGATTCATTACTTGCAATGCAATCAGGTAAGATGGAGTGTGAAGCCTACCATTTGCTTCCTGTAGAACCTACGCGCAAGGCAATGCTTAAGAAAATGATTACCAAAAAGGAGGATATTGGTGGGTAACTTTGTAATACCATGCAATTTAAGGGGATTAAAATACATGGATGCCTTAGTCGACCAAGGATCCGGTGTGAATGCCATGCCCCTCTCCACCTACAATAGGCAACCAACGAAAAGCTTATAGAGACCAACATTAGACTCTCCTTAGCTAGTCAATCCCATATTTACCCCTTAGGAATAGCCGAGGATGTTTTGGTTGAGATAGCCGATTTTATATATCTCATGGAATACGTAATCTTAGACATTAAGGAAGATAGGAAGAGGCCATTTATCCTAGGAACGCCATTCTTGACAACAACTAAGGCCAAAATTAGGTTTGATAAAGGGCTAATAACTTTAAAATCTAGTAAAAGCAAAATTAATTTCTTTAAAACCCCCGAGTACTTTTGCAAATTTAAAGAAAGGGAAAAAGAGGAAATTGACCCCATAAGCATTGTAAGTAAGCAAATTTTGGAATGGGAAGAGAGAATTAAGTTTTATCAAGAGAAAGAGTTGGAGTTCAATCAATGGAGGGGTAAAATGTTTAACAATAAGAATTCCGCAACCACAAGGGAATATGTCATTTTTGAAGACGAAAGAGGAGTCACTTAAGGACGTGTGACTCCAAGTCTAGCTACAAGACTTGTTAAATAAACAAAAGTGCTTGTTGGGAGACAACCAAATTTCTTTAATTTAATGCATTTGAGGAGTGTCGTGTGTTTTAATTCTTTATCATTTGTTTTTATATGTTTGAATTATGTGATCATGCTTTGTTTTGTCTTTAACCTCGTCTTAATTACAATCAAAGGTATTTTGCATCGAATAAGTGTAGGGGAAAATATCCGGTTTATAAGAACCATTTCAAACATATTAAATAAATTGTTTAAATTAATTTACGTTTTGTGTTAGTTTTGAGTCATATGATTGTGAAAATTAATCTCAGGCTTAATGCAGTATTTTCTACAAGAAATAACTAATAGACTTGCATGCAATTTATTTTCTAAAAAAACGGATGTGAAATTTTTACAGTGTCTAGAGACGGCGTCAAGATTTTGCCTAACGGCGTCACGTCTCCAAACTTGCGAAAATTCAAATTTTTTATTATTTTCAAAAAATTAATTCTGTATAATTTCCAAAATTTGTAATTTTCTTAAAGACCTACAGAAAACCACGATTACATTAGCATATTTATCTTATCTTTACTGCTTTCATAGAGTCTAAACCCTAAAAGTTTTGTTGTATATATCATTATCCCGCCGATTTTACGCTATGTGTAGTTGTTTCTTGTCTTTGATTTACATGTTATATTTGATAAGAAGAAGATTTGGATTTCTTATGAGTTTCATTGGACGACTCTTGGATGACAATTTAGCTAGTTATCACATGTTTCTTCTCCATTATTAAGCAAACCAAGGGAGTATTAGTTTCTTTCGCCTTTTTCTTTTCCTTTTATTCGTTTACAGGTACTTTTAAGAACATTAGGGATAATGTTCAAAATAAGTGTAGGAGGAAATAAACCTTAGAAACTATTCCTTCAATTGTCATTTGCGTTGTCCTTAAAATGATGACTTCCAGAAAGTCCCGTACAGTCGGTGGTAAGAAGAAGATTTAGAGTTCTTATGAGTTTCATTGGACGACTCTTGGATGACGATTTAGCCACTTATCACATATTTCTTCTCCATTATTGAGCAAACTAAGGGAGTATTAGTTTCTTTCACCTGTTTCTTTTCCCTTTATTCGTTTACGGGTACTTTTAAGAACATTAGGAATAATGTTCAAAATAAGTGTAGGAGGAAATAAACCTTAGAAACTATTCCTTCAATTGTCATTTGCTTTGTCTTTAAAATGATGACTTCCGAAAAGTCCCGTACAGTCAATTTGGAATTCAACTTGTCGCGTCGGTGGTAATCTACAAAACTCGTCTGGAAAGACTTCCGGAAAGTCCCGTACAGTCGGCACGTCTTCAAGTCGCTTCTCCTCTGACTTGTCTTCGGTTTCCTTTTCCTTAACTTGTGCCAAAAAAATTAGGCAACCCTTTTTAATATATTTTTGAGTTTTAGTGCACGATATAATGCTCAACTTCGACTTCTTTTGTTGGGAATTATATTGATTTGATGATACAAAACAATGATACAAAACAATGAAACAAAAGGAAAACAAAAGGATCAAAGTCGTCAAGATTGTAATTCTACAAAAGATGAAGGATTCTAAAAGATTTGGTCAAAGATATGAAGATAAAGGTTAGGAATATTTAGTTTCCTAATACAATTAGTTTTCCTTGTAAGTCTTATGGACTATTATATAAAGAGATCCCCAGACATAGTTTTAGGTGTGCAAAAAGTGCAAAAACGTGTGTGTGTGCACCAAAATATGGAGAGATGTAGACATCTAGAGTTGGTTTAGCCTCAAGGTCAAAGTATATTTGATCATGTTACAGTTAGGTAACTGTTCTATATTGATCAAATAGAATTGGGGTTTGTATGAACGTATGAATATAAAACCTTGTTGAAAATAACATTGTTCTTATTTATTTTTCGTTGTGCATATCAATACTTTGTTATTTTATTAATCCTAGATGAGTTCTAAACAAACTTAAGCTTAAACGATTCTCCACAATTTGTATCAGAGCCTCGTGTGCTTATGATATCTAGGATCTGCGAGGTTTTATAAGTGTGGTTTCTGTTTTCGGTGAACAAGCTAATTCGGTAATATTATGGTTTTTAAACAAACCCTAATTCGAATGAAGAAGAAGAAAGAATACGGGAGCAGAAATCATAATGGAGTTGTTGTCTACAAACCCTTAAAAAAATTCAGGCCGCCATCAATAATCTTTTCAAGGTATGGATTCCGGTGAAGTAAATAATTCAGTTTCAAGTTTAAATGATGGTACAAGGTCTGATGGAACGATTACAAGACAAACGACTAGTGTTTCAGCAAACCCTAATTCGTATAAAAAGATCCGCTGATCATTAACAATTATCAA
>BQNB010076305.1:0-31194 GCA_026074375.1 Tanacetum coccineum | reverse complement strand
CCTCTCAGTTCAAGCTACTTTCTATAATTTTTTCAGAATTTTTATATTTAGTTTAGTATTTTTAAACATTTATTTGTATTAAAAAATTTAAAAAATCATAAAAAATAGAAAAATAATCAAAAAAATATAATTCTTTTTTAGAAAATTTTCTTTTATCATATAGATTTTGGGAAAATTAGTTTTGTTTCCGTAGGGTTTAATTTGCAAAATTTTATTTTTTAAAGAACGGGATTCGTTTCCGTTCACGTTTTTCATGTTTTTAAGCTCATTTCAATTCCGTTTTTATTCTAGTTTTCTTTAAACTTACTTGTTAGTCAATTATAGTCTATTAAAAGAGAAAAATTAATTTTAGGTTTAATTTTGGAAATTTAGGGTTTTTAATCACCATTTAGGGTTCCCGTTTTGCGTTTTTAGTTAAAGTTTAATTTCCCGTTATTAAAGTTAGGTTTAATTGTCCTTTAATTTGCTCACTTTTAGTATTTAGAAAACAAATCATCTTCGAACCAATTCAAATCATTGTCCAAACAACAAACGTGGTCTCAATTTCATAAATCTTCGAGGAATACGACCCGGTAATCACTTACCGGTAAATATACGTATCATTATATATAATTGTGAGAATTTTCCTTTCCTCCTTTGTCCTCAAGGGTAGTTTGGTAATTTTATATACTTATATCATTATACGTGTATAAAACTTTATGCATCACCTAACAAGCTGGATTTGTCTTATTCTGGTCTTGATGAATTCAAAGAGCCAGAATTCAAAGGTTATGGTCCTGAGAATAATAAGAAAGAGTCTAATGTGGTTTGTGATAAAGAATCAAAAAATTCTAAAGATAATTTTGTTAAGTCTTTGGTAGAAGAACAAGTATCACAGGTCAAAAGTAGCTTTGTTGAAGGTTGTGGGTCTAACACTAGTAAGAGTGTTAGTGAAGTAGAACCCAAGAAAGTTAGAAAGAATAATGATGCTCCAATTATTAAAGATTGGGTGTCAGATGATGAGGAACAAGATGAGTCTAAGACTAAGCCTGAAAAGAAAACTGTTATTCCTACTGCTGGTAAAATAGAAAAACCAGTTAAAAAGTCAGTTAGGTATGCAGAAATGTATAGATCACAAATTCCTAGAGGGAATCAGAGAAATTGGAATGGTCAGAAGTCCAATCAACTAGGTAGTGAATTTGTGATGTATAACAAGGCTTGTTTTATTTATGGGAGCTTTAATCATGTGCAGAAAAATTGTACTTACCATCAAAAGAAAAAGGTGGTAAGTGGGAACAATTACAACAGGGTAGATAAATACTATTATGCCAAGACCTCACACCATAGAACCTACAAAAATATGACTCCAAGAGCAGTTTTGCTGAGAACTGGTCTAAAACCTCTTAGTACTGCTAAGTCAGTTTATACTGCTCACCCAAAACCAACAGTGCATTGTGCTAGACCAAAGACTCATTTTTACAAATCAGCATAATCTATTGTCCAAATGCCCTTTCATAAAAATCCAGCATTAACTAACAGGCATTTTAATCATAAGGTTAATACTGTTAGGCCTAGAATAGTTAATACTGCTAGGTCATACAGAACACCTGTTAATACTGTTAGGCCCAGAGTAGTTAATACAGCTAGGCCAAATAGAACATCAGTTAATGCTGCCAGGGCAAATGGGTTCAATGCTATTAAGCCCTCAGCATGTTGGGTTTGGAGACCTATAAACCTAATAGTGCATCAATCACTTTAAACAGATATAACTACATTGATGCACGAGGCAGATCCAAGTCAGTAATGGCTTGGGTCCCAAAAGGAATCTAATTTCCTTATTCTTTTGTGCAGGGCAAGCCACAACTTGATGATAAATAAATCTAATTAAAACTGTTAGTTATACTTAAGACTGTTTGTTAAAACAGTTAGTCATAGTTAATGCTGTTAAGAAGAAAATGTTTTGGAGTTTGTATATTTGGCTATGAACTAACATTTGCAGGCAAAGCATGTTGAATACCTGATGTTGAATGCTTCACCTTTTTGAAGAAAGATAATGGTCTTGGTTCACAGTGTTTAACTTTTATTCATGGGTTATGCATAAATATGGATCCTCATGAATTCCCACATGTCTATCTAGTCTTTTCTAGTGTGCTTGTGATGAATAGAGGCATGTTGTTGCATAATTATTGAAGATAGAGTTAATGCTGTTCGACTTCAGTTAATACTGCTAGGCAAAAAATTTCTACTGCCAGGCAAATGTTAATACTGTTAAGATGACATGGGCACCAAAGTTGCAACTGTTTCAAATTCTTATCTCTTGAGGGGAGGTTCCTTATTTATACAACCAAAAAGCATGGATGAAAGGATGTGTTATATCATAAGTATGTTCAAAAGGGATCAAAACACGTCTAGGCATATCAAAAGAGGTCGGGACACCAAGATACCTCAGTCTAGTGGTCCCCCTGACAAAGGTTGGTGATGAGGCTGTCCATAAGGAGTTGGGTGACAGAATGGAAAGGGCTGCCGCTACTGCCTCTAGCTTAGAAGCAGAGCAGGACAGTGGTAACATCAAATAAGACCCAATCCATGGCAACACTTAATGAATCAACTCCTTGGAAATTGATTCAGGTAGTGGTCCCAGGTGCCAAGATACCATATTGGGGGATGTGAATGCTCAAACTAGGTTTGAGATTACATCTAAACAGTCCATTGATCCACCTCTCTCAAGAGGTTACACACTTGGAAGTGGGGAGGACAGTATGAAACTCATTGGAATTGACAAAATTTTGTACACAACTGTCATATAAAAACAGAAAGAGTGTCTTGGTAAGCCAAAAGAAATGAGAGATTTTATGAGCTTAAAAATAGAAAGAGAGATGTGTGCATAAAAACAGAAATGAGTGATTATGTGAGCAAAAAGAATTGAGAGATGTTGTGAGCATAAAAACAGAAAGAGAGTATGTGTGAATCAAATTTGATGATGAAAGTTGCTTATTGGAATGAACATTGAATGATTACTGGTGTATTCTTTTTAATGCTGCTCAGTTTCAACTTAATGCTGCTAAGCTTAAGTTAATGCTGTTAGGCTTAAATTAGTACTGTCTGTATTTGTTTCTGCTGTTAAGCGTATGTTAATGCTGCCAGTTCAAGTTTCTGCTGTTGAGGGTGATTCTATAAATACTTCGATTAAGGGTTTCATTTACTTCTTTATTCGATTTCACTTATTCAAACACTCTCTAACCATAAACCCTAATTCAATTTTCATCTTTGATCATCAAATTCATCATTATGTCAAGCCCTAAGTTTGCTAAAACGCACAATGTGGTCGCGTTCTTGGAAAAACCCGAAGAAAGTGATGGGTTTGCAGAGATAATTGATTTCCTGAAAGCAAGTTCTGTTTCATATGCTTTAACAGTCAATCCAGTAATCTACACATCTTGTATTGAACAATTTTGGGCAACTGCCAAGGTACAGACAGTTAATGGAGTGCGACAGTTACAAGCCCTAGTTGATAAGAAGAGGGTTATTGTTACGGAGTCAAGCATTAGGAGAGATCTTCACTTGGATGATGCAGAAGGTACTGATTGTCTTCCAACTGCTACTATCTTTGAAGAATTGGCACGTATGGGGTATGAAAAGCCTTCTCAAAAGCTTACTTTTTATAAAGCCTTTTTCTTATCCCAGTGGAAGTATTTCATTCATACTATTACTCAATGCTTAAGTGCTAAATCCACTGCATGGAATGAGTTCAGTAGTTCTATGGCTTCTTTGATCATATGTTTGGCAACTAATCAGAAGTTCAATCTGTCTAAGTATATCTTTGAAACACTTAGATGGAGGAGTCAAATTCTTGTTGTATCCACGTTTTCTCAAAGTTTTCATTAATCAACAATTGGGTAATATGTCAACACACAAGAAGATTTTTGTTAATCCCTTTCACACAAAGAAAGTTTTTGCTAATATGAAAAGATCTAGAAAGGATTTTTCTGGGAGAATAACACCTTTATTTGATACCATGATGGTTTAACCTGTTGAAGAAATGGGTGAGGATTCAGATCATCCAACTGATTCCACTCTAATACCCATTATTGATCAACCATCTTCATATTCCTAACCCAAGAAGCATAAATCATCTAAGAAGGCTCAGAGACAGGAGGCAGAGGTTCCTCAAGATGAGACAGAGCATGAGGAGAGTGTACCAACACCTTCCAATGATCCACAACCTAGTGGTGAGGATAGCATGCAACTAACTGATTTGATGATTTTATGTACCAAATTGCAAACACAGGTTCTTGATTTACAAAAAGCAAAGGATGCTCAAGCTAAGGAGATTGATGCTTTAAAGAAGAGGATCCAGAGGTTAGAAAGGAGGAAAATGTCAAGACCTACAGGTTTGAAAAGACTCAGCGAGATTGGTATGATTAAGAGAGTTGAGTCCTCTGAAGACCAGGAGAGTTTGGGTATTCCTGAAGATGCATCCAAACAGGGGAGGAGTATTGAAGATATTAATGCTGATGTTGATGTTTCTTTGGTTGATGAAACTCAAGAAAGACAAGATGATGATTTAATATTTGATTCTGAAGTTTTGGAGGTTGATGTAATGCATGTGGAAGCTAAGGTTGATGGAAAAGATGACCAGAGTAAGAAGCTTGATGTTACTACTGCTGGTATTGATGATAATACTGGTGGTGAAGCAGTTACTACTGCTGGTGATGATAGTGCTGTTCCTACAACAAATGAGAAAATCACTTTAGCTCAGACACTTATACAGATTAAAGCAGCTAAGCCTAAAGTTGTTACTACTGCTGCTACAACAACAACAACTACAAGACCCAAGGATAGAGGGGTGGTTGTACATGAGCCAAGTGAGTTTAGAGTTCCACAAAAGATAAAACCTTCAAGTTCTAAAGATAAAGGAAAAGGTATTATGATTGAGCCTGAAGTTCCTTTGAAGAGAAAAGATCAAATTGCTCTTGATGAACAAATTGCAGAGAAATTTAAGGATAAATGGATGATTATTATTAGAAGAGCAAAAGCTGGCAAGGAAACAAGAAGAAGAAGCCAACATAGCATTGATTGAGTCATGGGATAATACACAAGCTATGATGGAAGCTGATAGATTGCTGGCTGAGAGACTTCAATCAAAGGAAAGAGAGGAATTAACAGATGAGGAAAAAGCAAAACTGTTTATGGAACTAATGGAGAAAAGAAGAAAGAATTTTGCTGCACCTTTGAGCACAAGAAAGAGAAACGGTCCTCCTACAAAGTCACAAACAGAGAATCAATGTCTTCTTATCTTAAGCACATGGGTGATATACATACAAACAACTAAAAGGAAGAGTTTTGATGAAATTCAAAAAGTTGTTGATTAAGGAAATGAGAGAGTAAATACTCTTTGTAAACTATGGGTTCTGAGGTACAGGAAAACAAAGAAAAGAAGGAAGAAGGTAGAGAGGAAACAACTAAAGGTAGCAGAAAAAAGATGCTTAGAAGAAAAAGAGCAGGGAAAGAACAACATAAAGAATCCTCAAAGAAACAAAAGGAGAAGAAGAAAAAGAGTCAGAGGAAGTTGAAGAAGATGATGAAGTTGAGCTAAAGAAGCTTTTGGTGATTAAAAAGGATGAAGATATAGCAATTGATGCTATACCACTTGCTACCAAATTGCTAGTGATTAGTGATTATAAGCTTCATAAAGAGGGGATGTTAGTACACTATGAGTTGATAAGAGCAGATGGAAGTTCCAAGAGATACTCTTCAATGATAAGGATGCTACAAGGAATAGATAAAGAAGACTTGGAAGCTCTTTGGAGGATAGTGAAGGCAAAGTATGGTGATACAAGGCCTAAAGATAAATTTGAAAGAGTATTGTATGGAGATTTAAGAGTTATGTTTGAAGCAGACATAAAAAGTGATGTATGGAGAATGTTGCAAGGATACAGGGTGATTACTTGGAAGTTGATTGATTCATCTGGAGTTCACTTTATAAGATTTGATAATCTTCACATTTTTATGTTGGTTGAAAGAAGATACCCCATTACGCCAATTACCATCACCAATATGCTCAACAAGAAACTTCAAACTGATCATCAAAATAAGATGTGTTATCAATTGCTGAAGCTTATGATAAAGCAGCAAAAAGGAAAATGAAGGGTTTGAATGCATCTTCCTGAAGTTTGATGAAGACTTTTAAAGAAGAAACTTGAAGATTTAGAAGATGAACATCAAGTTTAGGGGAGGATTGTTGGGTCTTTAAAGACTTCATGAATTCTTAGAAGTTACTGCTGCTCAGGTACATAATGGAAATTATGCTAAGTGGTTAGTACTGGTAGTATAATGTTACCACTGCTAGTTACTACTGTTAGTATAATTTAGTACTGATAGCATAAAGTTACTGCTGTTAGTGGAAGTTAAGACTGCTCAGTGTTGAAGACTAAAATATAAGCTAAGTAGTTAGTGCTGTTAGTAGTAAAAGTTAAGACTGCTAGTACAGGTTACTACTGTTAGTGTATATTAGTACTGCTAGTACTAATATTACTACTGCTTATGTTTATTAGTGCTGCTGGTGGAAAGATTACGACTGTTTGAAGACTTTCTACTGTCAAGAGGATAAAGACGAATTAAAGAGATAAAGATTGTTTGGAGAACAAGAATACGTGTGAAGATAAGTGTTGAGATATTTATGTACAAGATATACATAATGTATTTATTTAGAAGATTACGTTTATGTTTAGAAAAGATTGAGATATCTTAGGAATGTATTGTAAGCCGACTAGGACTCCTTAGTCTATAAAAGGAGGCTCTAGGGCATTAGTTGAATATATCTCAATAACATCTTCTTCACAAACACACATACACAGATCCAGAGATTAAGAGTCTTGTAAGCTTCAAGGTTGTAACCCTAGTACTAAGATAGAGTACTCGTATTATTATCATTAATAATATTGAAGCATTTTGTTACATCGTGTGTTCATTCATTCATATTCACTGTTCCATTGATATATCTTCTAGATATTAAAGAGTAGATTCCGCATACTCTTTGATATACACACAAAGTTTCTACTATTGTTATTTTGGATTTATCCAAGGTAACATACTCTTTACAAGGTAAGGAATCGATCTAGGTTTGGGATCAACAAGTGGTATCAGAGCTGATATCAAAACAATGTTAGGTAGAAGATTTTTCCAAAACTATGAGAAGGCAAATGAGATATTAAATCTCACAATACCGAATCCGATATCAACTGAAGAATGGGCATATAATTCCTTCCTTTCTGAGTAATTTCCTAAATTATATTTTGTGTTCTGCGTGTTTTTCTTTTTGTTATAATGAGTAGATAAGGAATATCATCGATGAAACACTATTTGATATTTGTCTAAGCATGGTTTATACACCTGATTCATAAGATCCATGAATACGATAGGTGTGTTAATTAAACTAAATTACTTGAATTTATAGTGTCCGTATCTTGTTCTGAAAGCAGTCTTAGGAATATCTTTATCCCTTACTTTCAGTTAATGATAGATCTTAAGTTGATTTTCGAGTGAACATTCGAACCTTGAAGTTGGTTGAATAAATCATTGATAATAGGTATTGATTCTTTATAGTAAGTTTATTCAACTCTCGATAATCGATACACATTCTGAAAGATAAGAAGAAAGATGAATATCCTGGGACATATTTCTTTTCGGTTTTTTTACAGGATATGATATTTAGTCGGGTTTTGCTTGTCACCTGTATGATCAATAGTTTCATCGGTTGGTAGGATTGTGATGATCTTGCTTGTTGAGAGAATTTTGGCATGATACTTGGATAAAATCCATACCAATGACGTCGAAATTACCAAGTTTAATTGGCATGAGATCGATTTCGAAAGGTTGATTTAACAAAATCAGGGGGTAACCCTGGATAACGATACTAGGTCGAACAAGAGAGAAAAGAGGAGGAAAAATTAGGGTTTTTGCCTTTGTGAAGAAATCAAGTTTTAAGGTATGTTTAATTAATCCTTGTTAGTTATTAATCATTAATTCATGTAATAATTAATATGGTGGATAATTAGGGTTTATTACGATCAGTAATTAATGATATAATATTCATGTTATAATGATTAGGGTTTAATTAGAAGCTTATGGGAGTAATTGGTTAGACTTAATTCGCGTTAGAATTTGATTTAGATTGGGGCAGAAATTAGGGCTGTGTTGTTTGGATGATATCTCAATGATGGTAATAGCTATTGTCAAGTTTTCGGTGTCTATGACGTAGCTCAGAGAGTCTAGTTTCCAGAACATCCAGCTTCGAAGGTTTTTGAGGTCAGGAAGTCATTCAAATATTGTTTGCAAGAAAAGTTTTCAAAACAGTAAATACGGGTCATATTTGGGTCTAATTTCGGGGAGTAAAACCCCTACTTAAAATTCTAATTAGGATCACCCTTTTAGAGAAGTCAAGTTCTATGTGTCTATTAAACTTCCATAGATTTTTAGCCTCTGATTTGTTGTCTAAGTATAGTTTTTAGGGTCATACTTTTTAGTGTGCAATCAGATCCGAATTGGGACTATTTTTGAAGTTTGATTTTCTTAGGAGTACTTGTGCATGTAAATGGCTCTTGGGAATCATAAGGTAGTTAATATACTCATAAATGAACATAGGTGATTTTTGGTATGAATTATGGAGGTCAGTAATATAGGTTTTGAGTACGTTAAGTCACGTCAAAATTTTGCGTTCCGGGTAAATTGTAAGACTTTGAAATAACGTGTAAACAAATTGGTTAATGTCGGGCATGGTGTCAAGGTGACCCATGAGGGTAACTAAACACCTTAGACATCCATCGTATGATTGTTACATGTGCATTAAGCTTTTGGCTTAGTAGCGTGTAACACGAGTTATTTTGTTGTATAGATTTGTGCTAGTTGTTTGTGAAACTTATTGTTGGAATCTTTTGGAAAGCTAAGCGAAGGTGAGTTTCGTAGCCCCTTTTTCTCATGTTATTTTGGGGTGAGAATGATGCTTGTCTTGTCTTGTTTTGTTTTGCTTGTCTTGTCTTGTCTTGTTGATGTTGTTATGTTGTGAGATTTGGAGCGGGGGTAACGTTCCTACCCAGGGTTATGAGATGTAACTTCGCCTACTTTGTGGGTAAGATCCTTGGAGGTGATCAACTCCTTGTGATATTGTAACTTCGGTACCAAGAGTCTGGAATTGGGATTTGTATTCCTTTCCATGACTATTAGTGGAGCGGCGAGGTACGCCTACCTTATTATTTTGGTGTGCTTGTTGATCGTGGGCACGTTCCATCCCTTTGTTGTTAATTGTTGTCATGAATTATTTTAGTAATTGCATCAGTTTATTGAAAGTTTATTTTGGATATTGTTGTATGTCGTAAACCTATGATTCTCGCTCAACTTTATGTTGACGTTTTAAGCATCATTTTTCAGGTGAGCTTAATGGTGCTAAGATAGAGCGAAGTGGCTAGAAGAGACCGTAGGATGCTTGGAGTTTATTTATGTGTTCTGTTTTGAATAATTGCATTTGCATGAATTGTTTGGATTATGTTTTGCATGTCATTTATTGACGAGACTCTTTCTCATTAATAAAGACGCCATTAGGTTTTAGGTATTGTTATGACACTTTGTGTGTTTGCTTTACTTTAGTTTTCATTTTAGTATTCTCTAAATAGACACCATGTGTTGTGATGATATCCATTCTTGTTTACGTCTCGCGTTTCTGCCTTGCCGGGGTGTGACAACTTTCAACTTGTTCCTCATGGTGTTTTACATCCATCTTGATAGAACTTTTTCCTAATTCATATATCTGAGGTGGGGTAGGAGTATATGTTGGGAAAGATGGCGGTACTAGGATACGGTCTTGCTTCCGAGTTGAATTAGATATCGTATTTAAAGAAGAAGATGGAGGATGGATTTGCTTCTTAGGTGGTAATAATTCTTCGATAACAAAGAAATATCGAGGATCAAACAGTAGTGATGATGGTAATACCGGAGATGGAGTCAAAATAGCTGGTGGAGAAATAGGATCTGGTGGTGGAATAGGTGATTTCTTAGCATAAAATGCTTGCGTATCCTTTAGATATGGATTATTGTAGAAAGATGAGAATACAGGTGGGATTTCATCATTCTTAGAATTTTCCGAAAAGTCAGAGAAGATGTTTCCCGGTGAAGCTGGGAAGTAATCCGGTAAAGTTGAAGTATAGTCAAGAATATTTGCAGAGGAAAAGGTGCATTCCTCATTAACATCAGATGGGGTAGGATGGGTGGGAGAAGACATGACTGTATAGCAACCCAGTAAAATAGTATAAGTTATATAATAGTTAATAGTTATGTATCTTTACATACTATTCCGGAAATGTAATGGCACGGAGGACTTTGATGGCTAGCAAAAGAAAAGTAGTTATAGTTAAGGTTTTAACCTTGTTCTCTATAACCATGGCTCTGATACCAATCTGTAACACCCCCATTTTTACATATAGCAGCGGAAGCTAATCTGGGGTATTACTTCAAGGTACAATAGTCATAATCATAGAAAACGAATCAAAAAGAGACGTTTTTGAAAATTAAGTTATCATTCATTTATTCATCAGAGTTTTTACAAAAGAGAGGTCCCAAAATCTAAAACATAAGTTTGAATGATAACAGTTTTTGCCATCTTCAAGTCCATGCCGCTCCGTGTCATAAGTTGCTCAATTACCTGAGTGAAATTCATAAGTTAAAGTTAAATAGTTTGAATGCAAATTCGATATTGGGTTACGTTGTTATACACCCGTTATTTGTAAAACAATATTATTGCCATTAGCTCATGAATCCGAAGCCTTGGGATATATTTGATACGTTATAGCCCCAACGGGTGCCTTTGCCAAAACACCCGCAGTTATATTCTAATGATGTGCAATTGGTTACCGATATCACTGGGTACACCAACGGGGAGTCCAACCCAAATAGATCTATTCACAACATTCGCGCTCACTCCGTAGAGTAATTAACGGTTCATGATATTGGGGACTTAAAGGCAAAATAGTTACTTAGGCAATAATAAATCAGGACAGCATACAGAAAATAATTGCATTCATGGTTTATAGCATGTATCCCCCTCGCGGGTTTATAAAACATTTGAAAGATTGAAATGCGAGGCTATGAACTCACCTTAACAGTATAGGGAAATTTGATTGATAGCAAAGGTATATGAAATGAAAGTAACGGCTTCGTCACACGCAACCTGGGGTAATATGTCAAGTCTTAGTTTGATTGTTATGTTTCAAAACTTTATAAAGTATAATGTATATCTTTGATTGAATTATTATGGAGTATTGTATCACCGTTCGGGCCATCATAATTCAGAGGTCATTCAGTAAACGTTTGAGGAGCTAGGGCACTTTAAATCGTAAACCCAACAACTCAGTCAGAACGTAATACCAAGATGAAACCCCTTAATATGAAGCTCCCTAGTATTGTGATACGATATAGATTCGGGACAGGATTTTTATAAAGCACATCGATGATGAATTTTATAATAGTTATAACATAATCGGTTTTAAGCGTTTTGCTCAATAACTGGAAATGATAAGCACGTCAAGCGTTAATTAAAGTTATGTCTTATAAGGTTTTGAACACATTTCTACACTTTTTCAAAATGTTACATTTTAGACCCTTAAGAATGAAAAATGGCAAAATATACCCTTGGAGTTTTCACTTTTACAAGTTTGGTCCTTCTAGTTTAAAAGATGTACAAAGTAAACCTTGTATTTTGTAAAGTGACATAATAGACCCCTATAGTTATAACTTTGATAATATGACATTTTCAGTCCGTTTAGTTATAAGTTTCAGAAAGTTACGATATATACCCTTTTGCATGAAAAATGTATCGTTTTTAGTCCAAAATCCATAATAATGATATTTTTCAATATGAAAAGTAATTTACAGGTTATAGCTTATTAATATAAGCTAAAATATGAAGGATTAACGTAACAAAAGTTCAAAATAATGATTCGTTAAGCTAGAAATCAAAACGGGTTGAATTAGGGTTTTAAAATGAAAATGCGTGGGTTTTAAGCTCAAATACCTTTAAGACATAATAAAGTACTTATAATATTGTTAGATAAGATTATTAGGATAGATTATAACATTAGTTTACAAGTTTAGCTTATAGATTAAGCAAAAACATGAAATTAGGGTTTCATGAGCTCGGTTTGGATCAAAAAGGTAAAACACATGGGTTTTTGAGTTCAAAGCTTTTAACAATGGTTTAAGCATGATCATATGAACATTATAAGAGTATGGAAACAGAAATGGAGCTTATAGAACCTGAATTGAGCTTATGGATTCGAAAATGGGTCGAAATGGGTGATTTAGCACTCGTACGCCTAGAAAACACTTCGGGACTTTGTTTTTCTTGCTTCTTGGCTTCTATTCTGAGCTTAAGGACTTATTTTGATCTTCTATTTCTGCTATGGAAGTGTTAGAATTCCATTTTAGGGTAAGAGAGGAGTTGTGGGGGATGAATTGAAATGAATGATGTCTTGGCCTATTTATACTACTCGAACACACTTAGGGACCAAGAAAACTTAGAGTAGGGATCAAGGGGCTGTAGGAGAGTGACTCATGAAGGCTATGGATGAGTAGGATAAGCTAGCTAAGCAAGGTGGAAGGATTTTAGGGTGTTTGGGTGTTCGGCTAGAAATGGAGCAACAAGGAGGTGATGTAGCTCCTTGGTGACCAAGTATCTCAATTGAGGTGCTTGTAAGCAGCTAGGGGCTGAAGTAGGTAAGGAGGTGCATCATCAAGGTGCTTGTTTGCAAAGTTGAGTTTTAAAATGGGTCTAAATAAGCAAAAATGGTGTACGGGTTCAATAGGGCACGTTTAGGGTTTTCATGCTTATTTTTCGTGTGCATTTGATTATTAATGATAGATTATGGATTATAAGGTTTGTATTAAGAGTTTATAACAATATTCGATTAGTGGTTCGAGTTCAAAATGGGTAAAAATAGCAAAATGGGTCGCGGGTTGGAATTAGGGTTCGTTTAGGGTTTCTATGATTTAATTCTTGAGTAATGAAGTTATAATGATGAAATATGATTTGTAAAGTTGTAAATTAAGTATCTACAACTTGTTTGAGTAATGGTTTAGGTTTAGTGTTAGGATTATAGTTTAGTGTTTAGGATTAGTGGTTAGGGCTTAGGATTAAGTTTTAGGGCTTAGTTTTTAGGTTAAAGTGAAATTAGGGTTTAGGGTTTCGTTTTAGGGTTTAGGGTTTTTAAAACATGAATTAGGGCTTAGGATTAGAGTAATTAGAGTTTATATGTTGTACATTGAGTGTAGTACATTGTACTAAAGAGGTGGTACGAAATCTAGAATGGAAATGGTGGTAAAACGGCTATTTTGAATGTCATGCTTAATGACTTGTACATTGTGCTTTTAAGGACTTGTACATTGACTTGGAGGGAGTTTATATTTCAAATGAGATGTTATATTCCTTGTACATATGCTTTAGTAGCTTGTACATTCACTTTAGATGTTAACTTTTCACGGAATTAGGGTTTAGAGGTATACAATAACGGTTTAAGGCATGTCTTGATATAAAAAGTATTTTAGTAAATAAGTAAAAATAGGAAGTAAACAATTCACCCCATTACCCAACATCGACCATACCAAATCCCCCCTTCACATACCGTCCAGACAACCCAATCCAACAACTTCAGTAAAACACAATCCATAACACAAAGCAAACTCAGCCCACTGAAAGTATCTTTATCACGTAAAACAATTAAGTAAATGCAAGTAATGAGATAAAGCTACAAAAAACCTTGCAAAAAAAGGGAGGTTTTATCATATAAAGATCTTATGGTCAGAGCAACAAAATTAATAGAAATCCATTACATTTATAAAAATTGCCGGGTTTGTTATAGTTTACAAGTAGAAGTCACTCTATGGATTGCATCAAGCACCCAGAGCTTTGGTAATGAGACCTAGCCACTTATTTTGTTTGAAAATTGGGTTTCATTCATATGATGACAGATAGACAAAACACTTGGTTTAATAAGAGGGAACCAAGTGTGATTTCTAATAGACACTGTATATGTAGTGATATCATATATTGTGGGACTACAAGAAGAATTATGCACGAGGGGAGGGGGAGTTTGAAAAGATGATGCATAAGAAGTTTCAGATGAGTTCTATAGGTGAACTCACATTCTTCCTAGGACTGCAAGTGAAGCAGAAGGAAGATGGGATTTTTATAAGCCAAGACAAGTATGTGACTGAGATTTTGAAGAAATTTGGCTTTAGTGATGTCAAAACAGCAAACACACCCATGGAAACCCATAAGCCTTTGCTCAAAGATGCAGATGGTGAAGATGTAGATGAACACATGTATAGATCAATGATTGGCTCATTGATGTATCTTACTTTCTTTCAAGACCCGATATAAATGTAGCTTATGTGTATGTGCCTAATTCCAAGTTAACCCTAAAGTGTCACATCTTCATGATGTGAAAAGAATTTTTAGATATCTTAAAGGTCAACCTAAATTGGGCCTTTGGTATCCTAAGGATTCACCTTTTGATTTGGTGGCATATACTGACAGTGACTATGCAGGAGCAAGCTTAGATAAGAAGTCCACAATAGGAGGTTGTCAATTCCTAGGATGTAGATTGATTTCATGGCAGTGTAAAAAGCAAACTGAGGTTTGCCTAATTCCACAATGAGAGGCAGAATATGTAGCTCTTAATTCAAGTTGCTGTGGCCAAGTGCTTTGGATTCAAAATCAATTGTTTGATTATGGGTATAACTTTATGCATACAAAGATCTATATTGATAATGAGAGTACTATATGCATAGTTAAGAACCCTGTTTTTCATTAAAAAACAAAGCACATGGAGATTAGACATCACTTTATCAGAGATTCCAATGAAAAGAAGCTAATTCAAATGATCAAGATTCATACTGACAAGAATGTTGCAGATTTTTTTACAAAAGCATTTGATGTAAGTAGTTTTCAATATTTGATTGCTAGTATTGGAATGCTAAATCTTTATAGTCCTGATTAAGAAAATGGTGAGGAAAAAGACTAGAGAGAACTAGTAAGATTAAAAACAAAAAGAGAGATATGTGATAAAAATAGAAAGAAAGAGGTGTGATAAAAACATACATAGTGATTTACTGAGAAAAAGAATTAAGAGAAGTTGTGAGTTAAAAAAACAGAAAGAGAGATGTGTGATAAAAACAGAAAGAGAGATGTGTGATAAAAACAGACATAGTAAATTAGTAAGAAAAAGAATTGAAAGAAGTTAGTGAGAATAAAAATAGAAAGAGAGATGTGTGATAAAAACAGACAGAGAGAATTGTGAGCTAAAAGAATTAAGAGAAAGCAAAAATAGACAGAGAGAATTATGAGCTAAAAGAATTAAGAGAAATCAAAAACAGACAGAGAGAATTGTGAGCTAAAAGAATTGAGAGAAATAAAAAACAAACAGAGAGAATTTGTAAGTTAAAATATTAATTGAATGATGGAAATGCTGATTAGAAAGGAATTTTAGTTAATGCTGGTGATTCAAAGTTAATGCTGCTACGCATAAACTTATTGCTGCTAAAAGAAAGTTTAATGGGCTGCTAGGCATAACTTACTAATGATGGTTGTAAGATAATGCTGCTAGGCCTTAATTTACTACTGAGTTACTAGCTGCTTGGGGGGGGGGTTACTTTACTACTCAGCCATATGAAAGTTAATGCTTCTAGGCATAACTTACTACTGCTAGCGAACGTTAATGCTGTTGAGGGTATTTTCATAAATACTTTGATTAAGGGTTTCATTCAATCATTTAATCAATTTCAATCTTTCATATACTCTCTAATCATAAACCCTAACTCAATTTCATAATTTATTATCAAAACCCATCACAATGTCTGCTCTAAAGTTTGCCGATTCACACAATATGGTCGCGTTCTTGGCTAAACCCACTGAAAGTGAAAGGTTTAAGCAAATTGTAGATTTATTGAATGCGAATCCTATCAAATATGCGTTAACGGTTAATCTACAATGGGTTATTAAAGTCTTATAGTTGATAACTTACTTGGAATACTTCATGCAGTTTCACTTGTACTTTTCTGTTTGTTCTCCCTTCACATTTCTTTACTTTTCAGCTTCATGTATTGAGCAGTTTTGGGCTACTACAAAGGTGAAAACTATTAATGGAGACGTTCAATTGCATGCCCTAGTGGATAGGAAGAAGGTGATCATCACTTAATCCACAATAAGGAGAGATCTTTAACTGGAAGATGCTGAAGGTACTGATTTTCTATCCAATGCCACTATTTTTGAGCAGCTTATACATATGGGGTATGAAAAACTTTCTCAGAAGCTTACATTTTATAAGGCTTTCTTTTCTCCTCAATGGAAGTTTTTGATTCATACTATTTTGCAATGCCTAAGTGCTACATCTACTGCATGGAACGGATTTAGTAGCACTATGGCCTCTATAATAATCTGCTTAGCCACAAACCAGAAATTCAACTTTTCTAAGCTATTATCTTTGAAATATGGTGAAGAATGAGATAGTAGTGTCAAATTTTCTAATGTATCCAAGGTTTTGGTGCAAGTCTTTCCTGGATAAACAAGTTGGGTGATATGATCCCTACTCATGATGAAATGTTTTGGTTAACAACCCTCTCACATAAAGAAGGTATTTGGCAATATGAAAATGGTTGGGAATGGATTCTCTAGAGCAGTTACACCCTTATTTCCAACCGTGATGATTCAAGCTAAAAAAGTAATGGGTGAAGGTTCAGCTATGCCAACTAATCCCTATTACACACCCATCATTCAACCATCAACATCACAACCTCAGAAGAAACAATCTAGGAGAAAACAGAGAAAAGACAATGAGATTCCTCAACCCAGTGGTCCTACAGAGCCAATAGCAAGATGAGGTGCAGATGAGGAAAATGTACCTACACAGTCTAATGACCCACCTCTCTCAAGAGTTAACACACTTAGAAGTGGGGAGGAAGAATTTGACACTTAAGGAATTGATGGACCTTTGTACAAAACTATCTGATAGAGTTCTTGACTTAGAGACAACAAAGACTGCTCAAACAAAGGAGATTGCTAGTTTGAAGAAGAGAGTCAAGAAGCTGGAAAGGAAAAGGAAGTCAAAAACTTCAGGGATGAAAAGATTATTCAAGATTGGTAGATCTGCACAAGTTGTTTCCTCTGAAGATAAAGGTTTGGGTGATCACGAGGATGCATCCAAACAGGAGAGGAAAATTACTGACATTGACCAAGATGCAGAAGTTACATTGGTTGATGAAACTCAAGGGAGGTATGATGACGCTTAAATGTTTGATACATATGTTTTTAATAGTAAAGAAGTATTTGTTGTAGAGCAAAGTGAAAAAGTTGTTGAAGAAGTAGTTAGTACTGCTGAAGTTAGTGCTGCTGCAACAATTACTACTAAAGAGATCACTTTGGCTGAAGCATTGGCTGAATTAAGGAATGCAAAACCTAAGGTTGTGGTACAAGAGCTAATGTAGAGTACAACCACAACAACACCCTTAACAATACCTAAAGCTAAAAGCATTACTTTTAGAGACCCTGTGAATCTACAACAAGAACAACACTAACACCAATACCTTCAAACATCAAGGATAAAGGAGAAGCTAAGATGATTAAACCTGAGAAGCCTTTAAAGGCTGAAGAGAACAAAAAGACTTGATGAAAGGAACTTGCTTTCAAGCTACAACAGAAGAAAAGAACAAAGCAAGACATGCTAGAGAAGAAGCCAACATTTCATGGGATTATAATGCAAGCAAATGAATAGGCTAGATAGGTTTTTGGTTGAGAGATTCATGCAAGAGAAGCAAGAAGATTGACAGATAAAGAGAAGGACAAAGATTGTTTGTAGAACTCTTAGAGAAGAGAAAGAAACACTTTGCAGCATTAAGAGCTTAAGAAAAGAGGAACAAGCCACCACTAAAGCACAAAAGAAAAGTATACTGTCAACTTATCTAAAACACATGGCTGGTTATAAGCAAAGTCAATTAAAGAATAAGTCATTTGCAAAAATTTAGAAGTTATTTGATAAAGCCAAGACAAGAGTAAACATGTTTGTTGATAAGGATACTGAGTTGGTGAAAGAGAGCTCAAAGAAAGCTGAAGCAGAGATGGCACAAGAAAGTAGCTTAAAGAGAGCAGGTGATGAGCTAGAACAAGAGAAGGAAAAGAAGCAAAAGATAGATGATGATCAAGAAGAAGCTGAGATGAAAAAGCTTATAAAGGTTTGTTCCTGATGAAAAGGAAGTACAATTGAAGTATAAAACCATTAGCTTTACTAAAACCTCCAAGCATTGTTGATTGGAAGATTGTTAAAGAAGGAAAGATTAGTCTATTTCAAATCATAAGAGCTAATGGAAGTTCAAAAAGGTACTCATCAATGATTCAGATGCTTAGAGATTTTGACAGAGAAGATTTAGAAACTCTATGGAAATTGGTGAAGCAAACATGATCTACCAAGACCAGAAGAGGCGATTGAGAGAGTAGCTATGGGTTGATATAGGACAATAGTTTTGAGCATAATATAGAAAATACAGTGTGGAGAAATCTACTTAGAAACAAAGTGTTGATTTGGAAATTATTTGATTCCTGTAGAGTACACTTTGTGAGGTTTCAAGACATGCATCTCTTTATGTTGGCTGAAAAGAGATATCCCCTTACACCAGCGACAATTACAGAGATGTTGAACAAAAAGCTTCAAACTGATCATTTGAATGCAACATGTTATCAGCTTCTTAAGCTTATGACAAAACAGCTCAAGAAACAATGAAGTGTTTGAAAGCATCCTCCTGGTGATTATGAAGCTTTCAATAAAGAAACTTGAGATTTTAAAGATAAATATCAAGTTTAGGGGAGGATTGTTAGGATTAAAAGCCTCTTGATGTTGTTTGGAAGTTACTACTGCTAAATGGAAGTTAAGACTATTAAGGTATTAGTTACTGCTGCTAAAGTAAAAATTATAGTTGTTGGTAATCTTAATGAAAAATATGCTAAGTAGTTAGTACTGCTAGTTACTACTACTAGTGTAAGTTACTACTGCTATTGTATATTAGTACTGCTAGTATAAGTTACTACTGCTAGTATATATTACTACTGCTAGTGTAAGTTAATGCTGCTGATGAAGATTGAAAAAAACTTTCTAAGTATTACTGCTCTGGTTACAAATAAAGTTACTACTCTTGGTGTGAAAGTTACAACTGCTTGAAGATTATAACTGTTGGAAGAGTTTATGCTGATAGAGAAGAGATCAAAGACTTATCAGAGAAAAGATAAAGATTGCTTATGTGATAAGTATGAGATATTTTTGTAAAAGATACGTATAAGTTATTTGTTTAGAAGATCATGATAACTTAGGAAAATATTGTAAGCCGGTTAGGACTCCTTGGTGTATAAAAGGAGGTCCTAGGGCATAAAGTTAGATATCTAGAAATTGTTTTGTTTTGATATCGATATAGCTTCAAGGTTTTGTAACCCTAACACTATTAAGAGTGGTCATATTATATTGAGGCTGAAAGTTTGGTAAACTGTTTGTTATTCATTACTGTTTCATTGAAATTCTTCTTAGTATCATTGACTAGATTCCACATAGTCTTTGATATTCACAATCAAAGTTTCTATCATAGTTGTTTTGAATTTATTTAATACAACTTAGGCTTATACAAGCTAAGCAAGATCTATTCTATTGGGATTAACACGTCTTTTGGGCACTTTGAGACCTTCGTTTTCTTTCTGTCATTTTCAATTTTATCTTTATATAAATAAATATTGCTTAGATGTTGCATCGTTTCTGTGTTATATTGGAGTGGTTTAAGATGTGCAATGTGCTATATGTGTGTTATCATTGAGATGTGTAGTCTTGGAAGTAAGTACACATGTGAAAGGATGCACTTATAATTATGGGTGGCCAACATAATTATAAGGCATCACACTACTAGACTTGTGACCATGATTTGCATTTGATCAGGTGTTTGCTTGTTAGTTGGTATGTAAGAATGTTATATTAATGTGCGGGTGTAAATTAATGAATAGTTATGAAGTTAGTAAGGTTTCCCTGTCTATCGTCGCATTGCGGATACCGTGATACCCGTTTATTCTATATTACGATTATTGGAGTTTTGTTCGTCTGCTCAATTATTTGCTCGGATATATAACTCTCATTTTAGCATTCCTTGTTCGTACCATGTCAGTATGGATGATCTAACCTTTCTATTTGGCGCCTTGGATGATGTTGGTTGTTTCGGGATCTGCTTTCTTTGGATATTGGTATGTTCCCATTGGTTCTTCATTGTATTGATTACCACGTATGATAATCAAAATTTTCTTTTAAGCACTAATTGTTCCTAACATATTAGTACGGATCATTACTTTATTCTTTATATATCCTTTGGTTTTGGTAACATGCTGCGACATATTAGTACCGACGTTTTTCTATGGTTTTTCTTTTGATCGTGAGCACGGATGAGTCTTCATGTTCTTCCCTCTTGGTTCGTAATGTCTTCGTATAAATTTCTCTTGTGCACGTTCGTTTCACTGTTATTCTGACTATATGGTTCCTTGTACTTCCTTTCTCTTTCAAACAATAGAATTGTGTTAGAGTCTTTACGGTATTTTACAATCCCTAGTAGTATTAACGAAGTCCTTTTTGTTTGAGTAATATTTTATATTGAATCAATTATGAAATCCTATTGAAGTATATTTAGATGGTGTATTCGAAAAACAATTTTTGAAATGATCTTATGAATACGTTATGACATCGATTTTATGTGAATGTTTCTTTATGAAAACTATGTTTACAATGATTTTTATAAAACGACGTGATACAGGTTGACTATCAATACTATGTTTAAAATAATATTTATGAATAAGATATGTTAAAAATGGTCTTTACAAATAAGATATGAAACTATTTTTTTTAATGGTTAATACATTCTATATTTATTATAGAAAAGGTATATTTACAATGATTCAAATGGTAAGAATGTTATACAACCGTTAAATAAATGTCTCTAGATTATTTATGAAACCAGGTTTAAAAAAGAAATTTTATAAAAAATTATATTTAAGATGATTTTTTTATATATATATTTAAAATGATTTTTATATTTAAAACGACTTTCTTTATTATTTTAAAATGATTTTTATAAAAACAGTATTTAGTTGGTTCTTTCGAGTAAAGTCGATTATTGGGATAAGAATTCTATCTTTCGTATTTATCAATCTTGATACGTATCATTATTCGATATGTGTTCCTTTTGTCTTGGTACGCTTTGTTGACTCTTTTGTTTGCGTTTTATATCGGTATAGATATTCTATCATTTCTTTTAAGGATTCTTATGACATTTGATTCAGGTCTATTTGCACCTATGAAACCCCTTATATATTTTCTAGCCCTATTCGATAGTTCGTAATCCTTAGAATTTGTTTGAAATACGTTTTATTCGACCAAGTCACTCTCCGTAGGGAGCACCTGTGTCGTTTAAAAAGAAGGACGATTCATTTCGGATGTGCATAGACTATCGAGAGTTGCACAAGCTGACCACCAAGAATCTCCCTAGGATCGACGACTTGTTTGACCAGTTACAAGGTTCGCGTTATTTCTCTAGGATAGATCTTCGATCTGGTTATCATCAGTTGAGAGAGTGCATGGAGAATATATTTTAAAGACTGCCTTTAGGACGCGGTATGGACATTTTGAGTTTACGGTTATGCCTTTTGGATTAACCAATGCACCAGCGGTTTTCACGGACTTGATGAACCGGGTGTGCAAGCCGTATTTAGACAAGTTCGTCATTGTGTTTATTGATGACATCTTGATCTACTCAAATTCTAGAGAGGAACATGAGGTTCATTTGAAGTTGGTGTTGGAGCTGTTGAAGAAGGAGAAGTTGTTTGTCAAGTTTTCCAAGTGTGAATTTTGGCTACAAGAATTTCATTTTCTTGGACACGTGGTTAACAGTAATGATATTCACTTGGAACCTAGTAAGATAGAGGCAGTGAAGAATTAAAAGGTACATAAACAAACATCCGGGGATATACGAATAATGTCTTGTGAATAGGTAAGGTTACACTGCTGTTTCATCGCAAATTTTTGCTAAGATGCTAACCCCTTAATTTTATGCCTCATAAAAAAAAGAAGAATCAAAAGTTTAAGTGGGCCAAGAAACAAGAGGAAGTTTTTTAGACGTTGAAGGACAATTTGTGAAATGGACCAATATTGTCATTTATTGATGGATCCAAAGAGTTTGTAGTTTACTACGACGCGTCGAATCAAGGATTAGGTTGTGTACTCATGCAGAGAGGCAAGGTAATCGCCTATGCATCACGGCAATTAAAGATCTATGAGAAGAATTATACAACACACGACCTAGAATTAGGAGCAGTAGTGTTTGCTCATAAGACTTGGAGGCATTACTTGTACGGAACGAAGAGTTTCATCTATACGGATCATAAGAGTCTTCAACACATATTTGATCAGAAGGAGTGGTTTCAAGATTTTCTTACTATATATATATAATATAAATATAAATATATATATATATATATAATATATATATATATATATATATATATATATATACATATATAATAAGTAGTCCCAAAATATCAATAATAAGAATTCTATAAGGCTTTTTAAAAGAGATTATTACTTTTAACCAAAGTAAAATAAAAAAAAACCTTCCCGGGTCGTTTCCCGACAAGGTGCGAATTTGAAAATCGTGATTAAGTTCGTGAACGCGTGATTGAATATTTTAATGATTTTTGATTAGGATTCCTATTTCTACAAATATAAAAGCAAAAACAAGTAAAGGCAAACCTAAAACGAACGCAATTAAAGATTTAAACTAAAAACGATAACGGGAATCAAAACTGAGCTTTAAAAATCTAAATCCTACAACTTTAACCCTACAAAAGCAAATTTAATTTTTAACAGTCATAAATGATAAAAGAAAATTTAAATAAAAAATTATATTTTTTTGACTTTTATTTTATTTATTATGAATTAAAAACTATTTTAATCTAAAAAATTAATTAAAAATACTAAACTAATTTTTAAAATTCTGAAAAAATCAAGAAAAGTTCTTTGAACAATTCTAAGCCTAGGAAAAATAAAAAGGACAAAACAGCTTATTGAAATAAGCTGTTTTTAAGCTAAAAATGGCTGAAAGCTTAAATGGGCTAAATGACTTTAAATAATAACTAAGGCAAACTATAAATGGGCTAAATGACTTTAAATAATAACTAAGGCAAACTTGGTCGAGGTTGTAGAGGTCTTGGGTTCGAGCCTTGCTCACCCTTGACTTCCCAATTTCCCAAGCTTTTTATTTTTTGAAAATTTCTTTTTGAAAAAGCTTAAAAACTTGAAAATAAGCAACTTTTGAAAAATGACTTTTAATAAAAACTTGAAATAAGCTTAAAAAGGTTGACAGTTTTGGCCTTTTAAACTAAGACTTAAAGGGCTAACTGTTTGGCCTTTTTAGACCTAATAAGCTAAAGAAAAAAAGGCAAATAAGCTAACACAGCCTATAAGCTACACCTAATAAGCACTAAGGAACAAAAAATAAGCAAACAAGATGAGCTAAAACTAAGCTTAAAATGACAGAATCACTTAAAGGGCTTTTAAACTTAAAATTTTAAACTAAAAATGCTAATAAGCTTAAATAAGCTCTAACATAAGTTAAATAAGCTAAAAGGGCCTAAAACCTACCTTATAAGAAAATCTAAGCACAAATTAAGCTAATCCAATAAGCCAATAAGCTCAGGAAAGCAAAGAAGCTTATTGGCCAAAACTTTCAACTAAACAGCCTAAGGGGGCACTTTCTAGCTTATTTTTAAGCTAGAAAAGCTATCCTTATGGCTTAAAGACCTCAAGGACAATCAAGATTATCCTATAAGCTACAAGAATAAGCCAAGAAAAAGTAGTTTGAAGCTCAAATAAGCTATGAAAAAGTCTTGTGAAAAAGCTGATTACACTCAGTATGAGCTGAGTTTTTTCAATTTTTTTTGAAAAGACAAAAGCAAAAGTTCAGGCCTAAATTAAGCTAGGAAAAAGACTTTTAAAATCCAAACCAAGCTCAAACAGATTGAGCTTATAGCACAATGAGCTTGTGCTATCAATTTCAAAATTTAAAACCTACTTTAACTTATCTAAATTTGAGATTAAAGATGACTGTTTAAGCTTTTAAAATTTTTGCAAACACTTTGACAGTTTTAAGCTAAAAAACACAAAACACATGCATACCTAAACTAAAGCTATTCTACTGCATTCAAAACTAAGAACAAGCATGAAAATAACACTTAAAAGCCATTTATGAACATCTAATCAAATAAGCTGATACAAAAGAAACAAATGGCACAGATTCAAAACTCACATACAAAAAACTTTGAAAATGAGTTTTAGACTTTTAAAACTTTTGAAAACTGCTTAAAACAACTTAAAAGAGCTTGACCCAAACAGTAGTAACATGGGTTACTACTGCTTGACCCAAACACCCCTTTAAGTTTTCAAATCCCATTTTTAAGCTATTTTGAACTGATTTAAGCTAAGATTATTAAAAACAGATGATAACATGCAATATTAAGGCTTTTTAGGCAAATTACAACAACTTATAAGCACTTAACAATAAGCAATAAGATTAAGCAGTTTTAAACTTAAAATTGACAGTTTTAATGAAAACACAAGTAAATGACATGTAAGCAATAAACAATCACAAATAAGCAATAAACAACAATAATAAGCAACAATAAGCAGTGATAAGCAGTACAGAAACAGTAAATAAGCAAATAAGCAGTTTTAAGCTAAAATGCAAAAAAGAGAGAGTACCTTGCCCTTTGCTCTAAACAAGGGCAAATAAGCTTTTAAGAGCTTTGTCTACAAGCTCTAGCTTGTCAAAGACAAGCTAGTGAAACCCATAAGCCCATCCAGGTTTGGCTTATCATCCACTTTTAGCTTTTTTTGAGTGATTTTTGGTAAATGACTTAAACACTATAAGTTATTGAAAAACTTATAGTGCTTGAGTTAACAGCTTAAGTATGAGATAAAAAAGAGCTTTTGTGAGCTTATCAAACGTATTAAAACATAAAAGCATTAACTTAAAAACAGTTTTAACATAAAAACTTGGATTTCATTAAACTTAATAAATAGTACAAAGCTTTAAAAAACAGTACAATAAGCTAAAAAGACTTAAGTATAAGCTGAAAAATTAACTAACTAAAAACTAGATGCCTCAAGGGCTTACAATAGTCCTATTTATAGATAGATATCAAAGTCTTGGGGTCTTCTTGTGTGTTTTCTGTGTGAGGAGAAAGAAAGGGTGTGCTTCTTGTGTGAGCAAGCTCAAGTCTTTATCTAAGCCATCCATTTATCTTGTTCACCAAGCCAATCAATCCGGACCCTTAATTCTTTGTCTTGTTCATCAACCAATAAGGATTCATGGGATTGCCAAGGTGGATTTGGTGTTTTGTGAGGTGGGTTGAAGGGTTTTGTTTGTTGGAGCAGGGGTCAAGGTGGGGAAAGTGACAGGGGATGATGAATAGTAAAATTGGCAGGAAAGGATGTGGGGTACTGTTTGTTTAATTGGGGTAATAGGGTGAGTGGTGTTAAGGGATAAGGACTAACCATGTTAGTCGTTAAGGACTAATAGTGTAAAAGAGTTAAGGGTGTAAAGGTTAAGTGTTAACGAGTGTTATGGTTTAAGGGATTGGGCCAATAATCATGGGTCGGTTAAGTTATAAAGGGATTTTGGACTTTTTAAACTTATAAGTTTTATAAATGAAGGCTTAATGGGCTCAATAAGCTAGAAAAAGACCAATGAAACTGACAAATTACACCTCTTGTTTTTGAACTTGACTTGAGTTGAAAAGACTATTTGTAGACTTAATGATTTTATAAAATGAACTAGAAAACTCAACAAACCCTAATTTAAGCTTATTAAATCTATTATTTAAACCATATTAGAGCATATGAAAACTGGTTAAGACATTAATAACAATCTGAACACAGAATTGCTATGCTAATCCTGCTTGTCCCAAACACCCCTTTAAGTTTTAAAAATCCATTTAAAAGCTAGACAGATCTCAAAAAGCTCAAATAAGCTAAAACAGACTCATTACTATGATAATTAAAGACAAATGATCAAAAACCTCATGAGATTTAAAAAGCTTAAGAGAGCTTATTATAGCTTATTATGAATCTAAGGTGAATTTAAAGTAAAAGCATAAATATAAAAGACAATTAAACTGAAAATATAACTTTTATTAATTCATAAAAACTAGTACAAAGCTGAAAAAGGAATACAAGTTTTAATAAGCTAAAAATTAAGCTATCCTAATCTACTCCTAATCCCACTCTACATGTCCTCCTCTGTGTGATTTGCACTCTATTTATAAAGATTAGATGAAGCTTCTAGGACTCTAAGACGCTCCCCACCTTCTAATCATGACCCTCCAATCTCAATCCATCAATTAAGCACCCTTGGATCACTTCCACATTATTGTAGCCAATAAGATTCCACGGGATTGCCAGCGTGTCATAGTGAGTGTCAGAGGGTGTTAGGCTGTGTAAGGTTTCTAGAAGGATTCATGTGTGTGGGTGAGGAATTTACCCTGTGTGTTAAAGTGAAAAACAAGGAGGGAAAAGAATGAAAGTGATAAACAATAATTGTTGACCCCTTTGTGTTATATCTGTTAACTTAGATCCAGGTATGGAATTCGTTGACTTGGGGTTTGGTTTGGGCTTTTATAATTTTAATGGATAAAGGGTTTTGGACTTAAGGATTAAAAAGGCTTAAGTTTATATACTTCAAGCAATAATGTGCTAACCCGACCCAATAAAATGGGTATGGGTTGGCCTATTAAATTTGAATATGCCTTCGGCTTTGGTTTTTCGCGCTCTTTCCATACTCGTGCTGGGTTTTGTCCGTTTTGGCTTCGTTTTTGTCCTTTTTACTGAATATCCGTACCTGCAAGACACAATTCACGAAATACACATATACAATGCATTTTTATGTATTTTTGGTCTTTTTAGCTCGTTTTATTAGATAAAAGGTATGTGTATTTAAGCACATACCAAAATCCCCCATACTAAGCTATTGTCGTGTCCTCACGCAATGTCATAAATACACACTTAGAAAACTAAAAATTTCAACCCCCTTAGACTAATTACCTCAAAAAGTAGCTAAGTGATCATCTAAGGGGATTAAGAAATCACTAGTTTTAAAAAGTCCCCCGTTTTGCCATTTTTATGCATTTATTATTATTATTATTCATACATATCAAAACTTTAAGGATCACGGGACAATAAACACTAAAAGGATAAATTCATCGTCCTTGATTTTTCACCCGCCCTAAACTAAGCTTAAAAACGAAATCATTGTTAAAAATAAGTTAAGATGCTAACACTACTCATAGATGCTAATTGTGGATGCATAGCTACTTTCCGCTCCCTTATTCCTAAATCCTCTAAAGATTTAATTATTATTATTTGTGACAAATAAATTAATGTCTTATTCTCATAAAGTAAACCTGGTTTAGACTATAATTAGTTTGAAATCCTTTCCTAAAGAGACGATATGGTGAGAATAAGGTCCACATTAAGGTTCTAATTTTGCACGATTTAGGGGTTATCCTTTTTATTTCATCCGAAACAACTCAACTACGAGTCCAGAGATGGAAGCTTTATTTAGATAACCCCGGAGTCGAAATTTGGCTTTATTCTTACTATTATTATTGCAACATTATTAAACCTCGGTCCTTTAAACAACTGCCACATTGGTATGCGAGCCGACCATGGTCCAGGAGTCTTATTTCGACCTTGGTGATCCTCGACCTTTTTTGAAGGCTACAACATTGGTTGTGAGTCGGCAAGATACAACAAACTTTTATTAGTCTTGGATTATTATTCTTACTATGGGCCTTCTTTTGAAGACTGCCACATCGGTTGTGAGCCGGCAAGAGGTAGTGGTCTTATTTCGGCTTCAGTTTATTACATAATTATTATTATAGCCAAATTTCAAGTCCTGTGGTCTTTTAAATACCTAGACAACGGTACGAGCCGTCAGGAATTGGTAGCCTATTTCCCCACAACACTGACAAAACCTCGATGTGTACCTTAATTTCACCAGAAGGAATCTCTACGAAGTGATTTAAACTAAGAATCGCAAAAACCTAAAGTAACTTTATTTATTCAATAATTATATAACGTTAATTAAGCTAATGGGAGCAAAAAGCCACAATTAACCTCTATGAGCTCTAAAGAGTTCCAACTACTCCACATTTAGCATTTAACTTATACTTAACTCTATCATCTTTCGTTCTTTGCAAATTTAAAATCTTTACTAAAAAGATCCGCGAATGCTTAGTCTAATAAAATAAACTTTGCATATTTAAAGTATATCATAGAAACTTGCAAACTCTTGGCTTTATTAAGCTAGAATTCACATTTTAAAGCTTCTTGTATAAAAGACTAGCAAAAGCTTAAATTTATATAAGTTAAGGGGCAAGCTAGAGAGCAACATGCTCGATCAAGTCAAAATTTATTCCTTAAAAAGACAAAACTATGTGTCTAAACACTTATTCTATTTTTGAAAAAAATTAATTTTGGCATAAAATCACATATTTTTTGTGGCAAAAACGGGGTTACGTGAAGACAAGGCAAATGCAAGTAAGATCAAATCGAAAGATACCCCCTATACTAGAACTACACATTGTCCTCAATGTGAGACTGTCACCCCCATACTAATTTCAAGGCATAATCCAAATATTAAGGGGTCTCTACGCAAATCTAAAGCCATTTATTAATTATGCTAATATATAAACGTTAATCAATAAGATCAAGGATATCGGATTCCCATATATAAGCATGCAAAGGATTGAAGATCGAGGGACAAAACCATGAGCACGAGAGTCTTCAAAATCCAAGGCAATCCTGGACATAAAACACAAAACACAATTCACGAGAAAGGAAGAGGCGAGCCTCCTCACATCACACTTATTCATAATTATTATACTAATATACTACTACTAGGGATAAGCATGGGTTGCCACCCACGAAGCGCTTGTTTTTGTTAACCGAGTCACGAGCCTGACTATAACAACCCAAAATTTTCACCAATGGAATATAACAACCCGTAATTTTCATCAATGTAATATCCATCCATTAAATTAGATGCAATGCAATATCCATCTATTAAATTAGATGCACTATAATATCCATCTATTATATACCACCTTTTTATAGGGAAATTTTTGCTTTATCTCATTATGCAACGTAACTTGTATCTTTAAAGTAAACGAGCTCACGCAACCTCTACCAATGCCATATATATCAATGTTCATATCATGTAAACATCCTAATATTTCAAGTCTATATCTTAATATCATTTTTACCAAGTACATTATCCATTTAACGTACCATTTACAACGTTACATCAAAACAAGCATTATATGTTAACGTTTATTCCAAAAACCCTAATTTCATGTCAAAGCAAATGTACAAGCCTTCAAGAATGTGTACAAGTGATCAATTCATAATATTTAAATCACATTTTCCCTCCTAAATCAAAGTACAACTCATTTGAGCTCAATGTACAAGCCAATAAAGCATAAATTCAAACTAGCTTATTTCCCTCCAAAATCTTAAGGATTTCGTACCACCTCTTTAGCACTATTTACAAGCACTCAATACACCATATTTAAAAACTTTTCCCTCTCTAATCTTAGCTCCTACACAAACCCTAAAACCTAAACCCTAAACCCAAAAACCCTAGCAAACCCGTTACACCCTTAAACTAGTTCATAATTTTCAGAAATCTGATCCGTTGATAAAACATAGGATCTGGGAAAAATCATTAGGCTTTGGTTATTAAGTAAAAATACTAGGTTGTAGCCCTATGTATTGTGATCATTTTTCCAGTTGACTCAATCCGATTCAATGTCGGATGAATTAGTTATAGCCGAAATGGCAAAAGTACGTAGATTCTGCACACCTGTAGTAAATTGTTGTTATCTCTAAATTTTTGTATAGTAACCCCTAAATAAGTAAAAATAAAAGTTGTAGAGGACTCAAATATCTAACCATTCTCACTGGTTTGAGCTTCATCAGAGTTAGGGTTTGTAAAAGGAAACCAACTTACCGGGACTGATGTTGGCGGTCCAAAAACAACCATGTATAAACTAAATAAACACCTCAAGCTCCTCTATGACTCACCACCACCTTTATCACCATGACCTCACCACTACATCACCATTACTCCAGCACCTTACAAGCACCTCTATCACCATCTTATCACCCAACTTGGCCACCAAGTCTCCAAAACCCTTAGTCATCACCCTAGCTCCCTCCATAGCCTTCCACCATTCAATCCTACTATCCTAGCTTGTAAAGCTCATCATCATAGCTTCCATGAATCACCTAAGATAGCTAGGACACTAATAAAAACCCCAAACTTGGGCACTAAGGCTTTTTGAGCCCTGTATAAGCCGAATCTAAGCAACCCTTTCAATCACACCTCAAACTCAATCACACACACTCAAATCGAGTTCTAGCCATTCTCCAGCAGTAGAAGAAGATCAAGTGAAGTCCCTAAGCTACGAATAGTAGCCAAGAATCAAGAGAAAGAAGCCATTGAAGTCATTTCTAGGTGTACGAACCCAAAAACCCTCATTTGACCCATTTAATTTAAGTAAGCTCAAAATCTTGTTAATAAGCTAATAATCTGTTTTAGAATGTTCATAAGACTCTTAAGATCATATATAAACTCTGTTTGAAGCCTTGAATCCTCAAACCCGTGTGTTTTTTATTAAAACCCTAAAAATAACTCGTTTTGATTTTCTAGCTAACGAATCCTTTTTCTAAACTTTTGTTACGTTAGAACATCTTATTATTGCTTATTCTAATAAGCTATAACCTGAAAATATCATTTGAAACCCAAAAATAAGCTTGAATGGCTTTTTGGACTTGATTTGTAAATGTTTTCAAGCATAGGGGTATATATCGTAGCTTTCTAAAATTTATAACTAGAGGGGCTAAAAATGTCATTATTCTAAAGTTATAACTATAAGGACCTATTTTGCCAAGCTCTAAAGTTAAAGGTTTAAATTATATATACTTAATATATAAAGGACTAAACTTGAAAAAGTTTATAAATGAAGGGTATGTATTGCTATTTTTGCAA
>BQNB010076304.1:17005-31195 GCA_026074375.1 Tanacetum coccineum | reverse complement strand
TCACGTGACCAAGAAATTATACCTTAGGTATCCAAAATTCACATTTTGAAAACTTAGCATATAACTCCTCCTTCTTAAGCAGTCATAGAATTTCCTTAAGATGTTCTTCATGTTCCTTTTTATCCTTTGAATAAATAAGTATATCATAGATAAAGATAATTACAAACTTATCCAAGTAAGGTTTGCACACTCGGTTCATGAGGTCCATGAATACCGCAGGTGCATTTGACAAACCAAATGGCATCACTTGGATCTCGTAATGACCATACCGAGTCCTAAATGTCGTCTTCGGAATATCCTCTTCTCGCACTCTAAGCTGATGATATCCCGACCGCAAGTCTATCTTCGAATAAACACTGGATCCTTGTAGTTGGTCGAATAAATCATCAATCCTTGGGAGAGGATAGCAATTCTTCACCGTCAGTTTATTCAATTCTCGGTAGTCGATGCACATCCGGAATGATCCGTCCTTCTTTTTGACAAACAAGGCCAGAGCTCCCCAAGGTGAGGAACTGGGTCTTATAAGGCCCTTGTCGGATAGTTCTTGTAGTTGCTCCGACAACTCTTTCATTTCAGAAGGAGCCAATCGATAAGGTGCTCATGCTACAGGTGCAGCACCAGGTATCAAATCGATCTAGAATTCTACTTGTCGAGTCGGTGGGAGGCCTGGCAAGTCTTTAGGAAATACTTCGGGAAAATCTCGAACGATTGGTACGTCCTCAAGTCGCTTCTCCCCCAACTTGTCTTCAGTCTCCTTCTATGTAACATGGGCTAAAAAGACATGGTGTCCTTTCAAAAATTATTTATGAGTTTTGGTGCATAAGATGATGTTCAAACGAGTCCCGTTCCCTGATTACTTCCGTCACCCATGATAATTAAGTTTCATTTCCGCAGGGGTTACGAACGATATTTCGGCATAAGCGATAACAACGTGGTACTTTGACAAACCAATCCTTGCCGATTATGACGTCGAAATACCAAGGTCTACGGGCATTAAGTTGTTGTTGAATGGTTTTGTTTCTTAATGAAGTTTAATGTACACCCGGATGATAGTGTTTATCCCATATTATTTTTCCCGTTGGCTAATTCGACATCATAATAGTGGTCTAATGTAGTTGGTGCGATGTCAATTAGGGAACTAAATGCAGTAGATACAAAACTCCTATCGACACCAGTATCAAATAAGATAGAAGAATAGTGGTCGTTTAAAAGGAACATACCCGTAACGACGTTGGAGTCCGGGTTTGTTCTCGCATTGCCCACCACATAAACCTTGGCTGGAGCATTGCCGTTCCCACGTTGATTACCACGGTTTCCATTCTTCAACTTCAGACAGTCTTTCTTGTAATGGTCCTGAACTACGCCACTCATAGCAAGAAAAAAACACACTCACCAACAAACACAAGATGACAAACATTTTGAAGTTGCTACCGGGGAGTTCCACGACTTTGTTATTCTTATGAGACAGAACTCCTACAGTCACGAGCCAAATGACCGATCTTCTTGCATTTATTACACCTGGGAGCACATGGCCGTTTGTGGTGATAGTTGCATTTTGTACACAAGGGCAATGATCCTGTGTACTCCCTCTTCTTACCAGGCCCAGCAGTGTAAGCTCTCCCAGTGTTCTGCCTTTTGTTTTGTTGTTGGTACCCCTGATTGTTCCCAGCATTGAAATCCAACTTTCTTTTCTGCTTAACTTGCCTTTTAGTAATAGTGAGGAGTTTTTTTGTCCATCTGATCATTGGCAAACTCAATTGCTTCCTCCATTGTTTAAGCCGAATATGATTTACATTTCCCCGAAAGCATATCAGAAGTCCCTCCAACATACTTCTCAACTTCGTCCGATTCCTCGGGAAACATGCGTCCACACATCAGTGCAAGTTCTTGGAAACGCAGAGTATAACTCGAGATATCAGTACCCTTCACCTTTAGGTTCCAGAGCTCAATTTCCAACTTCTTGATTTCACCCCTTGGGCAGTATTTGACTGTCATCATCTTTTTCAGCGTCTTTCAGTCCATGGCATAAGCAACATCCTGAGTAACGGCCTTCATGTGGGAGTTCCACCATGTAAGGGCGTTTCCAATGAAAGTGCAAGTAGCAAACTTAACTTGGTTTTCTACAGCACAGTTGCTTATGTGGAATATTGATTCTATTTTTTCGAACCATTGGGCCAACACAACTACCCCTTCAGTACCAGATATTTTCCCAAGTATATATATAAATAAATAAATATAGATATAATATACCAAAACAATTCAATTGACCCTTGAAAAGTTCAAAGAAAGAAAATCAATGAAATCCATAAGTAGTATATGATATTCTCGGGTCGTTTATTCCCAACGAGGAATGAATTGGAAAGTCGAGAGTTGATTTGACATTTGATTTTTGAATGAAAGAGATTTAGATTGGTTTATCTAAATCTACGGGAAAATTAATGCAATTTACACTAAAAACAATTAAGGCACACAAAATTTAAACTAAAAATGCAAACGAAAATCCTAAAAAGGCACTAAATTATCAACTAAGCCAAAATTAAACCTAAAAATGCAAACTTAGTTTTTAAACTTCTAAAATGACAAAAGAAAATTTTCTAAAAAAGAATTATATTTTTTTGGCTTTTTAATAATTTTTTATGAATTAAAAACCTAGTTAATCTATTTAAAATCCTAAAAAATGACAAATTAATCCTTAAAAATTCTAAAAAATGATTTTCTACTTTAGAAAAGTCTAAAATATGATAAAAACTAAGAAAACTATTTTTAACTACTTTTTACTAATTTCTAAATTTAAATTAAAAAGCTAAAAATGAAATTTAAAATCTAAAAATGTTGAAACTGATTTTAAACTTTGTAAACCTCAAAATATTTATTCTAAAACTAAAAACTATTTTTTTGTATTTTTTCGAATTAATTTACTATTTTTTAATGACTTTTTAAAATTTTAATCTACGAAAATTAAAGAAAAATAACAAATGACTTTAGAAAAATCTGAAAAGTTCTACAAAAGTCCTAAAAGATATAAAAAAATGCAGGAAAAATAAGAAGTATCATGGCAGATAACACAAAATAAGCACACAATAAGCCTAAAATAAGCTACGACTTATTAATATAATAAAGGACCAAAGAGTGTTTATTAAATAAATGGTGCAAGTAGTGACCAGATGGTCCTACTAGCACCGATGGTTAGAAGAGTGTGTGTTTGTTATTGGTTTGTTTTGAAAGTGGGGAGGTTCACCGGGTTCAAAAACTGTGCTTCCTTTTTAAAAAAAAAATTTTTTTAAAAATTATAAAAACTAGCAAAACTAACAAACTTTAACAAAGGAACTTTTGGTATATCTTAAAAATAAGCACAAAAAGAGACCAAATAAGTTGACAGTTTGGGGATTTTAAACTAAGACTAAAAAAAACTAACTGTTGAGCAATTTTAGGCAAAAATAAGCTAAAAAAAAATACAAGACAAGCACAAACAGATATCAACCTACACCTAAATAGCACTTAGAAGCAAATAATTAGCCAATGAAAATGAGCAGAAAGCAATAAAAATAGCAGATAAGCAAAAATGGCAATAAGCTGGCAGGCAAACAGCCTAAGGGACCACTTTTGGGCTTATTTTTAAGCCTTTAAGGGGATCCTTATGGCTTAATGGGGCATACCCCTAAAAATCTTGATCCATAAGCTTTCTAAAACACCAATTTTGAAAAACAGTTTGAACAATTTAAGCTCTGAAAAAGCTTGATGAAAATGCTGTTTTTCAAAATTATAAAAGACTTAACTCTATTTTGCTTTGAAATTGGCAGTTTTTGAGCTTAAAATAAGCTAAGCAAAAAGAACCTTATAGACTTGTGACCTAAAAACAGATCTAATTTGAACATCAAAGAACATATTTCAACAATAAAAAGTGAGTTTGAAATTCAAGATAAGCTAGAAAATTAATTTGAAAAAGCTGTTTTTTAAAAGAAAAAGACACTTGACAAATATTTTTTTGACGATTGTGAAAAAAGACTAAATTAAACTAAAGATCTTGGACTATGCGATTTAGGACACTAAAAACAATTCTAAAACAAGACTTAAAAACTGGTTTTAAATGCCTTAATCCAATAAGCACAATGAGACTGTTTTTAAACCACAATTTTAAACACTTTTTAGACAAAAGTTGGGATTAAGCTTAAAGACTTAAGAACTTTTAAAGATCAGCTTAAAATGACTTAGAGAGGGCTTGTACAAGATTGCAAAGTGACCCAAAGTGTTTTTCACACAAATTGACCCGTTTGACACCTTATGCCAAACACCCCTTTAAATTTTCTAAATCAACTTTTAATCTGATTTTTGATGAATTAAGCAAAGATTATAGAAAACAGATAACAAGCAACTAGTATTAAGCAATAATAAGCACAAAAAGCACAAGAATAAGACCTAAAATAAGCAAATAAGCAATAAGCAATTTAAAGGTAATTAAGGATAGATTAGCATAAAAACTTAAATAAATGACATCAAAGCAACAAAGAAAGACAAATAAGCATAAATTAACATAAATAAGCAAGATTAAGCAGGAAATAAGCAAAGATAAGCAGATGAACAGTAATAAGCAAAAATTGAAAAATAGCAACTTACAAAATCCTTGCTCAAAACAGGGTGAATAAAGCAATCTGCAAGCTCTAGCTTGTCAAAGACAAGCTAGTATGGTCTATAAGCTCTTCCAAGGCTAGCTTATCATCCAAATTAAGCTGAGGTAATTAAGGGTGGATTTTTTTTTCTTTTTTTGTAAAATTTTCTTAAGTACTTAGTTTTAAAATTAAAACAGATGGCTTATATGTTTTACTAAGAGCTTAAAACAACTTATGAAAGGCTTTTAACAATAGAAATTCAAAAGATAACTTAAAAACTCAAATTTTCATTAAGGATTAAAAAGATTACAAGACTTGGAAATTTTAAAGACAATAAAAAAACATTAATTGATAGCTGAAAAACTAAACAGGTAAAAGAAACTTGCCCCCTACATGGGCTTACAAAGGACTCTATTTATAGAAACGAGCTAATGTTTCTTGTCTTGACTTCTCCTCCGTGTTTACTTTTGTGAGCAGAAAATAAGGGTGTGTTTGTTGTGTGAGATAAGTCCCAAATCAATCTTAGCCCTTGAATTTGAGTAGAGCCCAAGTCAAACGATCATGACCCTTCAATTCTTGTCCTATTCCCTTGTCGAATTAGATGTTTGAGGATTGCCAGCGTGTTCATTGACCAATGTAGGGTGGGGTTGAGTTGGGAGGTGTTGTTTAGTTGCAGATGGCAGAGGTTGAAGACACGAAAATGGAAATTTGGCTCCAAAGGGAGGTTTTTCGTTTGTATCTCTGTTTTTGGGTAATACAGGGGTGAAGGTATGGGATTTTGACAACATTGCCCCCTGAACTTGTATGTTTTCTTTACACCCAAAGTCTTTGATGGTTTATAAAGGTTTTGTGATTTGGCAATTTCAGCCTTCCAAGTTGTACTCTCTCTTTGCATGGATAGTCTTTGTGACTAGATAACAATTAACAATTAGAAGGATGGGCTGTTAAGTGTTAAAAGGGCTTTTGGGCCTTTGTTTTTGTTTTGGGCCGTGAGTATATAAAAAGGAATTTTTAGGCTTTTGTTTTTGAATTTGGGCTCAAAGTCTTCTTAATATACCTTAATGGGCTGACCCGGCCCATTAGATGGGTACGGGTGGGCCCATTAAGTATTTCTTCGATGACGGCTTCGGCTTTGACTTTGACTTTTCAGGGTTGACTTTTGTTGACTTTTTGACTTTGACTTTTTGACTTTTGGCTTTGACTTGACTTTTGCTTCACGCTCTTTTCATTCTCGTGCTCGGTTTTATCATTTTTTTTGGCTTTGTTTTTGTCCTTTTCTTAGATATCTGTTACCTGCACAACACAAATGCAAAACAAGCATATATTTGGCATTTCAAGTCCGTTTTTAGTCATTTAGGCTCGTTTTTATAGGCAAAATGTATGTGTAATTAAGCACGTACCAAAATCCCCCATACTAAACTATTGCCGTGTCTTTACGCAATGCTACACGTAAAAACTTACGAAGACTAAGAATCTCAATCCCCCTCGACTAATTACCTCGAAAAGTAGCTAAGTGTTCGTCAAAGGGAATGAAAGAATCAAAAGTCTTGAAAAGCCCCGTTTTGACCATTTTTTATATTTACACTAACTACCACTAATATTTTTGTATTTTTCCTTTTTCTTATTTTTTTTGTACTTTTCTTTTTAAGCAACTAACTAACTTAATTTTGACTTTCGTTAATTTTCATAAACTTTGGTCTAGCAACAAGTACGACTTGCAATCCTTAAAATGCTCAAAAAGTTAAATTCTTCTGTTCTGACTTTTTACTGTTCCAAACCAAGACAAAACGAATCATCGTTAATACAAGTAAATGATGCTTAACACTACTCATATTTGTAACTTGTGAACTTTTCACTCCCGACAATTATTATATATTAGGTGAATGTGCCATTTTGAATTTCAACCATGGATCAACGTTTTGCAAAATTTCTATGCTTCACGTTCCACCCGAGAATAATAAGTTTGAAGGCGAGATCATCCCATGTAGCGACTTTTGTCTCGGCACATCCCAACCTTGCGGCTAAGTGACCAGGCTTTTGACACCCCACGGAGACTAGTATCGAGATTCACGGGCCTTCGGTTTCAAAAACTCTCAGGTTTCCCGTATATACATAGCTTATTTAGAAAACTTAAAATGAAATAGTCAAAGTTCAAAAGCATATTTAAAAAAAAGATTTTCCCTATATTTATTTAATCACATACATCACACTTAACATTAAATATAACCATGATGCAATCGTAACCCTCGACCTTTTTGAAGGCTGCAACATCGGTTGTGAGCCGGCAAGATGCATCAAACTTTTATCGGTCTCAGATTATTATTCTTACTATGGGCTTTCTTTAGAAGGCTGCAACATCGGTTGTGAGCCGGCAAGATGCAGCAAACTTTTATCAGCCTACAGTTTATAATTATTACTCATCGTTCTTTTCTTTTTTTTTCATTTTTCATCATTTTTCATTTTTTTTATTTTACACTTTATTTCACGATATATAGAGAAGACTTCTTTTTGGGAAAATTTAAGTATAAATTTGAACTAAGACAAAAATATTATTGACTACATCTTAAAAATTGTCGATTTAAGTTTAATTTTCAAAATAAGCACGTATTATTAGTCGGGGTTAGGGTTAGGGAGAAAAAAACCACAAATTATACACACATGAGCTTGTAAGATTTCCAAATAATCCTTGTTTAGCATCTAACTCATACTTAACTCTATCATTTTTCGTTCTTCGCGAAGATCCGCGAATGCTTAGTCTAAAAGTTTAGGAACAAGCTAGAGCTCAACCACGCCGATCGGGGTCAAAAAAATTATTCGTATTCTACCAAACAGGAAAGAAAAAATTATGACAAAGACCACATTATTTTATTTTGAAATTTTAAATTTTTCATTTTTTGGTATTTTGGTGGTAAAAACGAGATTACGCGAAAACAACGACATCTGCATGGCACAATCAAAATCGATAAGGTCCCCCCATAACTAGAATTGAATATTGTCCTAATGTGTTTTAAGAAGGGTCTCTCGTAAATCCTAAGCCGTTTATTAAGTATGCTCAAAGATAAACGTTAGTCGATAAGATTTGGATATTAGATTCCTAAAATGATGTAGGATCGATATTCCTTAATTAAACACTGATATACTGTCAACTATGCGGAAATCATAGTTGGCAGTAATTAAGAAGTACACACAATAGTTCTCAAACGATTTCTTTTATAAACTTTTTTGAATTCTGCCTAAATTTGCAGATCCCTATACAATACTAATAAACCTTAATTAGTGTTTTTTTATGTTTGTTCTACTATGCTAATATCTTCCTAGAGATCCTTTTATAATCATAAGGATAACCCTCTAGTAGTGTACAGTCTTGTATATAATAAACACTTATTGATACTTATCACGTAATAACTGTTAAAAGATAATGTCTAAAACAACCGTTTAAACTTTATAGTTCCTATATCCACGGCAGTACTTCGATCTCTGACTGGCAGTACTTTGACTTTTTCATTTAGCAGTACTTTGACTTTTTCGTGGCAGAACATTGACCTTTTGACTTGTATTTCCCAACAATCCTCCCCTAACTTGAATTCTACCTGCTTGACTTCAAGTTGGAGACTTTAATACATTAAAACACAAATTATTAGTGCCACATACGACAAAATATTATCAAATAGAATAAATACAAAATGGAAAATTAAGACTCTTTCCGTTGGTGGACGTCTTAAGTTAATCAAGTCTGTCCTTACGTCCTTGCCTCTTTATCATATGTCGCTTTATAAAGCTCCTTTGGGTGTTCTTCGTGACTTGGAATCCCTTCGCAGAAAATTTTTTAATGGTGCCGATATAAATGAAAAGAGATTCTCTATGATTAGTTGGAACAAAATTTTGGCTTCTAAACAAAAAGGAGGGCTAGGTGTGTCCAGCTTCTTTGCGCTTAATAGATCCTTATTATTTAAGTGGGTTTGGAGATTTCTTTCGCAGGATGCATCCCTTTGGCATCGTCTTATTGCTGTTTTATATGGCAATCGTTCTCCTTTTGTTCACACAGGTTCGGTTTCCAGTTTATCCCCTTGGAATTGTATCTTGAAAGAGCTCAATTCTTTGTCCGCAAAAGGTATTAACCTTCTTGCGCTTTTGAAAAAGAAAGTGGGAAACGGTGCGAACACTCTCTTTTGGGAAGATTGTTGGATTAATGATGTCCCCCTTAGCAGATCTTTTCCTCGTTTATATGCGTTGGAGCTCAAAAAAGGTATTACGGTTGCAGATAAACTCATTGATGCTTCGTTTGTTGCTTCTTTTCGTAGAAACCCCCGTGGAGGGGTGGAAGAAGAGCAGCTTCACCATCTAGTTGAACTTGTTGGGTCTATATCTTTATCTCCTTCCAATGATCGATGGGCATGGCTTCTTGGATCTTCTGGTGAGTTTTCTGTTCACTCGGCTAGAACATTTATTGATGATATTCTTTTACCTTTTGTTGGTGACGTTACTAGATGGGTGAAAGTGGTTCCAATAAAGGTAAATATTTTAGCGTGGAAAGTTTGTTTGGATAAGCTCCCCACGAGACTTAACCTTTCACTTCGTGGGATTGATATTCCTTCTATTATATGCCCAAATTGTGGTTTAGCTGGAGAATCATGCTCGCATCTTTTCTACTCTTGTAATTTAGCTCGGACTTTATGGCGTAAAATTGCTCGATGGTGGGAAATTGATATTCCAGATTTTTCTTGTTACGAAGAATGGATTGCTTGGTTCAAAACTACTCGGTTTTCTGAATCGTTGTACCATCCTCTAACTCTAGTGTATGCACTCCTGAAGATTCATTAAGTCTCCATCTTATGATTTCCCAATCTTCTTGATTCTTCCAGAAGTCATCATCACTTGTTTCAGGTGTCTCCCAAATGGTTGTAAGATCACCTAGAAGTACCAAACCTAAACCAGTTGGAGGGATGTGCTCATAATAGTCTTGTACAACCCGATATAGGTGATATAAATCCTGTCTATCCAAGATATGCAGTATCTCCCACAAAGTATTGAATGCTCTAAAATGATTATTTGCCCTAAAGATTATGAGATACTCTCCATCGGGTGAGTCAATGACTTTGAACTCTGTAATCACGGAGATTGCTTCTAGTGACTCTCTATCTTGTGCATTCTGCTCAAAGTCTACAATCCTAAGATAGTTTCTAAGCTCATCAATTGTTTCTGTTCTCAACTTAAGCTTCTTTGATGGCTGTTCTTCAGAAATTGTAGCTTTTCTCTTCCTTAAGAGTCTCTTTGCATCTCTTTCCTGCAACAACTGCTTTTCTTTCTCTGAGCCCATTGGAATAAAATCTTTGAAGGAGTCTTTGATGGATTCTTGAACTTTGTCATACAGTTCCTTCATCTGTGGATACCTAAGCTTTTGTAAATTCTTGTATCCTTGACCTTTTAAGAAGTTCATCATTTGATTCCTTTCTTGAGCAAGAGAAGTAGGTTTCTTCAAAATAGTCTTTGGCTTTGCTTTCTTCAATTCTTCCAACCTTTTTCTTTCTTCTTCTGCATCCCATTCAGCTTGAATCTTTCTAGCAACTTCCTCATCATTTGTAGTCTCCAAAGCTCTGATTTGTTGAAGAGTTAATTTCTTCTTTTTGGGCTCTTCAACCAATATCCCTTTGCCTTTATCTTTTGGGTCAGTAGCTTGAGTTGGCTGTTGAGGTTGAGATTGTATGGGACCAGGAATGCTTAAACCTCTTGGTCTACTGATATTGAGAGAGATATCAGCAAGAACTTCATCAACTTTGAACTGTTCTTCAGACCCTTCTTCTTGAGTTGGACGAATTGGGCTTGAAGGACCTGCTTCATCATCAAAATTTAAGGTCCTTGGAGTAACAGTACTTTGCCTAGCAGTACTTTGAATTGTCTCCAAATCCAATTCTTCAGTATCCCCACTCTTTACATCAGAAGCCTCTTTCTCCTCAACATTGATTTCTTCAGTTTCATCACTTTTTCTTTCCAAGTCAGGAGTAACAGCAGCATCTTTATCAACAATATCTTCAAAGAAATGATCTGCTGTATAATCTTCTTGAACATAGTGCTCTTCAGACAAAGTACCTTCATCCTTATTCCTCCCCAGTTTGACTGAAGACACTTTCTTCTTATGCTTCTTCCTTTGCTTCTTTCTTCTCTTCTTAAGATTCTGACTTTCTACCCAAAAAGCGTGATGTTTGACCACTGGCTGTACGAATTTGGACAGTTTCTTGAGTTTGGCCTTTAGCTTGTGAATCTGTTTGGCTTGAGAAAGAGTTTGCTTCTTGAGCCTCCTAACTTCCCTGTTTAAAGCATAGAGATCCAAAAGTCCCTCATCTCCTCCAGATGTTTGAGACGCATCTGTGGGAGTATAATCATTGGGAGATTTTGGAGTACCCTGAGTTTCAGCAGTACCTTGAGTATGAGCAGTACCTTGTAGATCAGCAGTACCTTGAGATGCAGCAGTACCTTGAGATGCAGCAGTACCTTGAATACTACTATCTTGAGCAGCACTTTGAGTAGGGGTACCTTGAGCATCCCTTGGAGAATTTTCAGCCCGAGAATGAGTGCTCTCACTTTGTGCTTCCTCTGCTGCTAATGCTGTAACTACCTCTAGCATGGGTGGAGTCAAAGGTGTAATCCTACCTGAGAACTTAGGACTATTCTTTCTCATAAAGGTAAAGACCTTAGAGGGAAGAGTAACTGATGGTAGAAAATTCGTAGGTCTGGTTACTCCCTCTAATTGTTTGTTCAAAAACAGTTGAATGAATCTAGGATACATAATGAAAGGTGTACCATTGGAAATATGTCCTAGCATTCCATTCATAATCATCAAAGAGAAATTGAACTTTTGGTTTGTGGCTAATCCTACTAGAGCAGATGCGATGTTAGTCCCAAATTGTTCCCATGATGTACTCTTAGGACTGAGACAGTGAAGTAATACATGAACTAAATACTTCCACTGAGGGCTAAATAAAGGTTTAGAGAAAGTAAGTTGTGCTAAATTACCCTCATAGCCTATATCTCTGAGAGAGTCCCAAATAACCTGCTTTGGAAAACAATCAACACCATTTGCATCATCAAAAAGTAGATCAGCCCGAATGGTTTCTTCAGAAATCAAAATCCGTTTGCCAGCAACCATGGCGCGAATATGAGATACTTCATTGATCACTCTGAGAGAAGCGGTAGCCCAAAATTGTTGAAGCCACGGACCGATTAGATCAGGATCAACTAACAACGAGTAGTTAATGGAGCATCCAGCAAGATAATCAATGATTTGATGAAAATCGGCATTATGTTCAGTCTTCTCCACACAAGCAATCATGTTGTGTTTGTTACAAGTGCGAATATTTGCCATTGGATATGAAATTGATGTGCGTCGGAGGTTGTAATTAAAAATTTGTGAATGAAAAGAGATAAAATGAGAGAAAAATGCAATTCAGTTGAGTATTTATAGGTTGCGTTGGATATGATAACTTTTACCGGTTGTATATACGTTGTTAGCGCAAAAAACGTATGGTTGACCGTTGACCGAACGGGAGAAAGTACTTTAGTTGGCTAAGCAGTACTTTGTATAAGACGAGGCTTACTTTGAGTTGGCTAAGCAGTACTTTCAACTTAAAAAGATTTCCAACTCAAATTTGTCAACCACAACCCTGCAATTTTGCAAAATATCTCTTCAACTCATTAACACTCTGAACAATCATTCATATCCTCCCCTCAAACATAGCTAGAGTGCTTCCAAAGATCCATTCTAACCAAAACAGTACTTCACTTGTACACCAGTACTTTACATGTGATCCTCCCCTCAAATGTAGCTATGGGTTCATCATCCCAATAGTTACCACCAAAAAGTTAAATCTTGCCAAGTCAAAGCCTTTGGTGAGTAAATCTGCTACATTGTCATCAGTATGAACCTTGACCACATTAATGAGCCTCTGCTCATAACAATCTCGAATAAAGTGATGTCGAATCTGAATATGCTTGGTCTTTGAGTGAAGAACAGGATTCCTCACAATGCATATGGTACTCTCATTGTCTATATGGATTTCAGTGTTCATGAAGTTAAATCCATAATCAAGGAGTTGATTTTGCATCCAAAGTACCTGAGCACAACAACTTGCAGCTGCTACATATTCTGCCTCTGTAGATGATATAGCCACAATTGTTTGTTTCTTGCATTGCCAAGAGACCAGCCTTCTTCCAAGATATTGACATCCTCCGGAAGTTGATCTTCTATCATGATTGTCCCCAGCATAGTCACTGTCTGAAAAAGCTTCTAAATGAAAAGGAGAGTCCTTAGGATACCATAAACCTAATTTAGGTTGATGTTTGAGGTACCTAAATATCCTTTTCACAGCATGCAGGTGAGAAACCTTTGGAGTGACTTGAAATCTTGCACACAGACAAACAGCAAACATTATGTCTGGTCTTGAAGCAGTTAAGTACATGAGACACCCAATCATAGACCTATAAAGATGTACATCAACTTCTTCACCTTCTTCATCTTTTCCTAGAGATTTATGAGCTTCAATTGGGGTAGATGCTGGCTTAATGGTTCTAAAGTCAAATTTGTTGAGAATGTCTTTCACATATTTGTCTTGACTTAGAAAAATACCAGCAGAAGTTTGCTTGACTTGAAGCCCCAAAAAGAAAGTGAGTTCACCCATTGAACTCATCTTGAATTCCTTTTGCATAAGTTCTTCAAAATCCTTCACCATAGAAGACTTGGTAGATCCAAAGATAATATCATCTACATATACCTGTACCAACATGATATCTCTTCTATCCTTCTTAATAAATAGAGTTTTATCAATAGCCCCTCTCCTATAGCCATGTTTCAAAAGAAAAGTGGAAAGTCTTTCATACCATGCTCTTGGGGCTTGATGTAGGCCATAAAGTGCCTTGACTACTCTGTAGACCTTGTTTGGATGAGCAGGATCTTCAAAACCTGGAGGCTGTTTTACATATACCTCTTCAGTGATGTTGCCATATAAAAATGCACTTTTGACATCCATTTGATAGACAGTAAAGCCCATGAAAGATGCAAATGCCAAAAAGAGTCTGATTGCTTCAATTCTGGCAACTGGTGCAAAAGGATTGTAGACTTTGAGCATAATGCACAAGATAGAGAGTCACTAGAAGGAATCTCCATGATTACAGAGTTCAAAGTCATTGACTCACCCGATGGAGAGTATCTCATAATCTTTAGGGCAAATAATCATTTTAGAGCATTCAATACTTTATAGGAGATACTGCATATCTTGGATAGACAGGATTTATGTCACCTATATCGGGTTGTACAAGACTATTATGAGCACATCCCTCCAACTGGTTTAGGCTTGGTACTTCTAGGTGATCTTACAACCATTTGGGAGACACCTGAAACAAGTGATGATGACTTCTGGAAGAATCAAGAAGATTGGGAAATCATAAGATAAAGACTTAATGAATCTTCGGGAGTGCATACACTAGAGTTAGAGGATGGTACAATGATTCACATGCTGGCTGAAAGAAGATATCCTCTATCTAGAGAGTTGATGATCAGGATGCTGGATCATGGAATGGAAGTTGAAGATGA
>BQNB010076304.1:780-14961 GCA_026074375.1 Tanacetum coccineum | reverse complement strand
TGGAAATAATACAATATAAACTTTAAATAAGCTGAATACAACAATTTTAAAGCAGACTTAGGTAAATTTTAAACTAAGAAAGTAAAAAAAAGGTTTTAACATGGTGTGGTGGTTCGGCTTGGTCTTGGCTCTTTTATACAAGTCTTCAAAGACTTCTAGCTCTTGTGTTGTGAGAGTACAAAGCCTCACAAGCAATCCTAACCCTCCATATGCCTTGTATCATTCTCAGCCATGGATGGGGGCTTCGTGTTGTGTGATTTTGCCAGGGAAAGGGTTATAGGGGTATGGGGAGGTGGGAATTGGTGAGGGTGAGCTGGGAAGGTACTTGGGAGGTGGTTTGGAAGTGAAAACGTGGGGGAGAGGGCTGTTTGGGTTTTGGCGGGTACGGGGTGAGTACAGTTTTATGGTTGCAGGTTTAAAAGAGATCTTTGGAAAAGATGCAACAATGGCCCCTCAACTCTCTCTCTCTTTTCACTTTATTTAAGCCCGATATTTAGTTATAAATAGGTTTGGAAAGTAACACCTTTGGTCCCTCCGTTTTTATAACAAAAGAGATAAAAGAGGTTTGGTGAATTACAAAAATGGTCCCTGCTGTTTATTACTAAAAGAATTAAAAGAGTTTTAGGAAATTGCAAATTTGGTCCCTGCTGTTTTACTAATAAAAGAAATGCCATTTGGCAGTTTTAGTCCCTGGATTCTTTAAAGGGATTACAAGTTTGGAAAATTGCAATTTCAGTCCCTCTTTTAGTTTAAACCATTTTTCTTTTATAAAACAACTTTCAAAATTGGCAATTTTAGCCCCTAAAGTTTTATAAAAAGAATTGTGGGCTTTTGTTGGGCTTGGGCTTGTATTGGGCCCACTGGGTTTGGGTTTGGGCCCAATAAGGTGTGTGGGCTTGTATTGGGCCCAATTGAGTGTGTCTGGGCCCAATAAGGTACAGGTTTGGTTATTGGGCTTTTTCAAGCCCAATAAGGTTATGGAGTGGGTTTTGTGTGTACAATGGCTGAGATTGGCTGTAACTGGGCTAGGATTGGGCCTTCAAAGTCTTCACAGTCTTTGTCAAATGCACACAAATGGGCTGTTGTAATTGATTGAGGGCCCATTTGGTCTTCACAGTCTTCATAGATATACTATTGGGCTTTCCCGGCCCATCAGATGGGTTAAGATTGCATCCAATAGTATTCTTCAGTTCCGGCTCCGGTTTGACTGCTGATTCTTCTGTATTGACTCTGACTTTGACATTTTTGGACTTTGGCCTTGATTTTGCACAGTCTTTTCCATTCCATGCTCAGTTTTGTCATTTTGGCTTGGTTTTCTGTCTTTTTGATGATATCCACTTCCTGCACAATACAAATGCAAAACAAACATATATTTGGCAGTTTTTGTCTGTTTTTGGTCATTTAAGCTCGTTTTTGAAGGTAAAAGATATGTGTAATTAAGCACTTATCAGTGGTGTTCAAGGGCACTTCAAGAGGGACTTCCCTAAGTTGAAGAATGGAAACCATGGTAATCAACGTGGGAACGACAATGCACCAGCCAAGGTTTATGTGGTGGGCAATGCGGGAACAAACCCGGACTCTAACGTTGTTACGGGTACGTTCCTTCTAAACGACCGCTATGCTTCTATTCTATTTGATACTGGTGCCGATAGGAGTTTTGTATCCACAACATTTAGCTCTTTGATTGATATCACACCCACTACACTAGACCATTATTACGATGTTGAACTAGCCGACGGGAAAATAATAGGGATAAACACTATCATTCGGGGTTGTACGTTAAACTTCTTGAACCATCCATTCAACATCAACTTAATGCCCGTAGAACTTGGTAGCTTCGACGTCATAATCGGCATGGATTGGCTGTCAAAGTACCACGCGGTCATTGATTGTGCCGAGAAGATCATTCGTATTCCCTGGGGAAATGAAACCTTAACTGTCCATGGTGACGGGAGCAATCAGGGAAACGGGACTCGTCTGAACATCATTTCATGCACTAAAACTCATAAATACTTGTTGAAAGGACACCATGTCTTTTTAGCCAATATTACAGCAAAGGAGACTGAAGACAGGTCGGGAGAGAAGCGACTTGAGGACGTACCAATCGTTCATCACAAAATCAACACCTTATTCCTCATATGCTAAGGGATAGTGTCTTAGTTTAAACCCTCCCTAGACCTTTCTTACCAATGAGATATCACGAACAAAAAATAATCCAAATCCCTAGAGTAAAGACGTCTTATTTTTGAACCCCCAACACATCGTTGCCTAGCGGAGTGGGATATCACGACACATCTTTTACTTGTTCCATAAAGATCACTGCAAGCTTCATATGGCAAAATTTCCCTATTTCATAAACAGCAATTATTGCATTCACATTTCATTCATGCTTCCTTGGCATTTATCTTATTTCAAATCACTACAAAATCTCGCATTATGAAAACTCAAGTTACCAATATGAAGCTTTTTACATGAAAACAATCGATTGACTTAGCTGAAATTAAATTGATGTACGTATGATATAGGCGGATTAGAAAATACGGAGAGAAAAACCCACAAGTTAACATGTATAAGTTTTTTAGACGAATCTTGCTTAGCGCATACAACTTAAAATTTAACTCTATCATTTCTCGTTCTTCCATTATTAAAATTCAAAGCAAATAGAATTTCCGTGAAAACTGGCCTAAAGGAACTAGCTAGGGCTCAACAACGACGCCCGAGATCCAAGTCAAAAAATTATTCTTATTCTATCCGAAAAGAAAAGCAAAACTGTGAAAAAACACGATTAATATTTCACTTGAAAAATTTTCTCATTTTTTCATTTTTTTGGTAATTTTGGAGTAAAAAACGGGTTTACGAGGTAATAATCTGCAGGCAACAATCAAATCGAAGATACCACCCCCAAACTAGAACTAAACAACGTCCTCGATGTTATTGAAGGGTAACTACATTCACCTAAGGCCGTTATAGGTAATGCCAAAAGTAAAACGTTAGTTCGATAAGAGTAGGATATCGGATTCTCCAAAATGAACTGAGGATGTGAAACTCTTGAAGAAATGACAAAACTGAGGAGTCTTCACAATCCGGGCAATCCTGGACAAAAAAATAACAACAACCATTGAAAACAACGGTAATGAAAAGACAACCTATTTTACACAACAACAAAACATTTATTTCAACTACGATAAGCATGGTGTGCCATCCCCACGAAGTCGCTTTGTTTAGGGTCGCGATGCTTGACCCCATCACAAGGATTTATTGTATCCTTGGGAGAAAGTTTGGAGATCTGGAACTACAAGTGTGATACGTTCCCTCCAAAGTACGTGCTTTGACGCGTGTCACATTCCACTTGAAATTGCCCTTTGGCTGAGAAAGCTCAACTAGCCTAACGGAAATACTTTAGACTGATGTGAAAGGGCATTCCCACGGATTTTAAATTTGCCCGAGACAAATCTTAATCTGGAATTACAGAGGAGGACTACGATCACCAATGTTAAAAACACGGTTTTTTTGCGATCTTGGAGTCATGGAGCCTCTCTTGCTTTGGCCTAAATAGATTAAAGAGTTCTCATAGGCCATGATCACGAATTCATTAGTTTCTTTGAGTTTGCCACTACTTCCGGTGATCACAACCGTAATTACATGGATCGATAGCTGCTCTGCTTTAAGGCCCAGTAGGCTTTGTGCTCAAGCTCGAATCGAAGATGGCAGCCTTTCCTACACAAGCTTGTAAGATTACACCCGATGGGATGTCTTGTAACTGTGCGGAAGGCCCATAGTAGCATACATCTAGTTTTGTCCCGACCAAGAAGCAAAACGTTTTCACCTAAGGTCCGTTCAAGGATTCTTTTCAAGCCAATATTTGATACTTATCCACTTGCCCACTTGTTTGTACGGTGTGAAAAGCGGTGGAGAGACGGTGCGTAACTCCATATATCTGCATGACCTTTGTAAACTGGTCTAACAAAATGCGGTTCCGCCTAGGTCACTTATGATTGCAAACGGGAGCACCAAATCATGCGACGAGAGATTTCAGAAATATGCAAACTATAACGCTGGCATCGATGGTAGGGGAGCGCTTTGCTTCAAACCCACATTTTGACAAATATTCGAAATCTGCACGAGAATCTACAGTTCCCGTCTAAGAACGGGAACGTGCCCATAAAAGGCACGATGTGCCACCACATGTCAAAGATTTCACAAACTTGGGATGGAGTTTTGAGGCATCTCATCACGGTTGTGTAAGTTTTTTCCTTGAGTCTGGCACCAGTCAACAGTTCTTGACCAACTCGAGGGCATCTTATAAGATGGCGTGGTGAGGCCAAAAGAAACCAGGAGTCTCAAAGACTCTTTTTGGCTGTTGAGGTTTTTGCACCATGATGTACCCACGGTGGGTCCATTGTGGGCCAAGCTGAGAGAATCACAAGAGCTTTTCATTGCCGTGCACAACATCAGCCTGATCACTGATCCAGCACAAAATTTTAAACAAACGGGGTCCTACCAAAAATAATGTTTCACGTCCTTAAGAACTTATTCTTCTGTTGGGTTGACATGCCCATCACAACGAAGATTACCCCGCGCGGTGATAATTAGACAAAGAATCGGCAAACCACTGGGTTCTAGAATCTCCACGAAAGGGACACCATATTTAACGGTCCAAGACGAAAACTTTCATTTATCTCTTTAGGATCATTGACGCGTTTTCATACGGGTATTTCCAATCTGGACAGATGAACTAGTGCTGCCATGTTTTTCTCGTCTTCCTTAGTATCTATCACTTGAAGTCAAATTTCTTGGAGGATGAGACCCACCTGAGCAATCTCGGCCTTGGCACATCCATTTTCTTTGCAAAGAGATCTTAAGGGCCGGAATGGTCCCGTATGCAGACTATGCTTTTGAGTTCATAGATGAGAGTAAGACCTGAGATTATATGAATTTAAAGGTTTTTTTTGAAATAAAGGAAAATCTCGAAAGCATACACTATGGCAATAACTCTTTTTCAGACCGTACAGTGTAGTTCGTTTTGTGCTTCAATCAAGGTCTTACTAGCATAGTGGATAGGCCGAAAATGCTTTCTCACAATGACGTTGCCAGAACCCAAAACTAACACCACCATATGGCGAAGTCGCAATGCAAATCGCACTAAGCACAAAATGGAGAGGTCCCATTTGGAGTAATCAGTTGGAGACTTCCGTAAGTCCTATCTTTCAATGTTTGGAAAGCTCCGAATGCAGTCATCGTAAACGATGAATGGAGTATCTCTCAAGGAGAATGGGAGTCATGGTCGGGTAATATTTTTGAGAAATCCTGAAATGAACCCGCCGTAAAACCGGCAATGACCGAAGAAAACTCCTAATTCCTTGACGTGGGTGGGATGAGGTAATTTTGCAATGACATCGATTTTGGCATTTCAACCTCAATACCCTTTCTAGAAATCTTAGGCCGAGGACAATGCCCTCTTTGACCATAAAATGGCTCTTCTCGCAGTTAAGACTAAGAGTTGGTGTACTTCACACCTTTGAAGCATGTGGTCCTACAATGGGAGAGGCAGTTTTGGAAAGAATCCCAAAGACCGAGAAGGTCTTCCATAAAAGACTTCCTTGTCTTCTCCAACCCATGTCATGAAAGATTGCTTAACATACATCTTGAAACGTGCCTGGAGCATTGCATAAAGCCGAAAGGCATGCAGACGGTAGGCAAACGTTCCCGTATGAGGCAAGTAAAAGTAGTCTTTCTTGATTCACGGGGGACCTGGGGATTTGGAAATAACCGTGAAGAAACCATCGAGGAAACAGAAGTATTCATCCCCAATCCCCCTAATCTCTCACGCATTTGGTCCCATGAATGGTAGAGGGAAGGGTTCTTTGCGGTGGCTTCATTTAACTTACGAAAGTCAATGCATAACCCCCACCTAACCCAAACAGTTGGAATCAACTCCATTTACTCGTTCAACTACCACAGCATTCTCCCTTCATTGGTACACACAATGTATCGGGCTAACCCAGGGACTGTCGGAGATAGGGTAAATCAATCCACTTCGAGAAGATTTTTCAACCTCTTTTTAATAACATCGTGTATTTTTGGATTTACTCTTCATGATGTTGGAAACGCTGGTGCATATCTTCTTCCATAAGAATCTTTTGTGGGTACAAAATTCCGGTTGACACCCTGAATTCAAAAGTTTCCAAGCGAGAGCTCGCTTGTGGGACCATTAGCACCTTTATGAAGCGGATCTATTTCCATCAACGATCCAACTCTTGAGCAATAATGACGGGCAACTTGTTTTCGCCCTCCAAAAATGCATACTCGAGATGGGAGGCAGTTCCTTGAGTTCAACCTACAGAATTCATCAATGAAGAAATTGGCTGTATTAGTTTCCACAGACCTTAAGCTCAGTTCGGACTCTGGGAGATAATTTGGATTTGTTCCTTGACTTGGAGGGGAAGTGGTGGTTCACTATATCAAGATGGCTTCTAGAATAAGAATGACCCCCTACAAGGATCATAGTAAATGGATATACGCTGGACAATCCGGATCATCTGCTAGACCAAGGAAAGGTCAAGCTTTTTTTCTCTTCGAGAAGCAGGAAATTACTATCACCAAATGGAGGTAGGGTACAGGAGAAGAAAAGTCAGTCAACAATTGTTACGATCATAAATACGGAGTGGAATTTCCACTCGCGATTATATCAGTAAAACCAAGAACTTCTTGAGAGTATTCCTCACAAGCCATATCAATGACGTCAATCTTGTTTGCCGTCATGTGAGTGTAATTGGCCGAGTATTTTGAAGTCTGATCCAAATTGTAATGATGGCTTCACTCTTCATATCTAAGAGTTAATTCACCCTTGTGCACTATCAATCAAAGCACGACCGTTTTTAAGAAGCACCTCCCGAGATTAAAGGGACTCGGGGTCCTGGCTCACAAAATCAACAACCACAAATTCGCTGGAAAGTGAAATCTAACACCAACTTTAACGGAGGATGTCTTTTTAGCACAATTCCCATTGGTTTTAGAAATTGATCGATCCGCAAGTTCGAGTGTCATGCAAGTTGAGAGTAAGATCAGGAAGTGAAAGCTTTTCGCAGACTGAAGAAAGGGCATTAGAAATTACAATGCTAGCACCAGAGAATCGGCTAATAGCTAAAGCATTCATCCATCCCTGGAAATTCACAAGGAATCAGGAACTATGCCGGGGTCTTCCAAGTTTTCCTTCTGGGTAACTTGTACAAGAAGACCGCCGGCACAATGTCATATCAATCAAGTTACACGTAGCTAGACCAGGGTTCATTGGAAGTTCGAAGCCACTTCATTAAGTTTCCCTCTTGATATCCAAGTAAGGTTTCTTAGAGTCGAGGCGAACTTGGGCATTAAAACAAGAGCATCCGTAAAGCTAATCTCGAAACTCATCTCTTTGACAGATTTCATAAGAAATTGTCGATTTGTTCATTAGCTTGAATTACGGCTCATTATCATTATCATACGCCTCGAAGGCGATATGGAAGAGAAACGAAGGTTTAGTGTTTGCACAGGGAGCAACTACAGGAGCAACAATTTGGTCTCAAAGAACTGGAGTTGTGATTGGTTCAGGACCTACCGAGTTGGACGGGTGTAGTACTTTGTGAAACAAGAAGGGTGCACTTGAGTCCTTTGTCCACTCCTCCAATCGGGTATTGCGGCTTCAACTACTGAAGCAGAAGGAAAATAGGAGGTCCTTGATATGCAACACTGCTTCGGGTAGTGATAACCTTTAAGTTTCCGCCCCCCCCCCCTTCTCTAGAGTCTAGTAACTGTGTTACTAGGAGAGTGTCCCTGAACCCTGAAGTAGACAGCGGTAAAGGCAGTTACAAAACCTTAGGCCACACATATCAGTCCAGATTTTGCCATATTATTGATTGTTTCAATTTGTTGTTTCGGGATTCAGCATGCTCTCGACCCTGGTTTTTGGGAGGGTTATATTTTCATTGTTTCTCATGAATAGCATCATTAATCCGTGTACGTAGTTGTCAAAATCGTTCTTGTGACCACAGTGTGTCGAGGAACGGGGGCTGATAAGCTGGAGACTGATTACCTGGGCGTCTATGAAGTTTGATTCTGACTGAAATGGATCGATTAAAATTTCCAACCTCTGTTTTCTGAGTTGAAATTGCTCACCCGGTTTTAGGTTAACAAAGTTATTCCCCCGAATTGAATTTGTTAGTCATTATTAGCATTCTGAGAGTTCTGAACGGTTGTAAAACCCTGGAAGGTCTATATGATTTTGAAACCATTTAGGTCGGAAATTTGTAGCTTACTTGTTTGTAATTAGCTGCAGCGGCTTGTGAAACACAATACTCAGAAATGTGTCCCAGCTAAAACGTTGCCATGAGTGGCTGGACGAGTTTTTGGGGTGAGAATGGCACCACCAGCAAAGTAACACAACTTATCTCAACTGCTTTGACAGAGTGCAGGAGCTGGAGCAGGAGCAGAGCTTGGTCTTCTTGTCTAAGAGCAATGCTCGGACAATAGCCTTAAGTTCATCAACATCAGATGAAAACAGCTTGGTGGAAGATTCACTTACCATTGGCAACAACTGCCTTAAGCTCGTGTTTGACGAACCTTGGACTTGCTCTCGATGATTTTTAAACATTCGCGAGGCATTTTGTCCAAAAAGTTTCCACCTGCTGCGGAGTTCAATGAATCTTGATCATTAATGTTCAAGGCATTATAGAATGTATCAAGTTGATGCAATTCTGAGAATCCATGGTGTGGACATGCCCTAGTTAGATCATTGAAACGAGATCCCAATCCTCATAAAACGAGTTCACGGAACCTCTGCGAAATCTGGTGACTCATTGCCGAAGATTCCGTCGTTTTAGAGGGAGGGAAGAACTGATTGAATGAATTTTGCGGATACAAGATCGTCCCAAGTTTGAATGGATTCCGAGGGGTAACTTTTTCTAGCCATAATCGGGCTGCTCCCTCGATAGAGAATGAATAAAAGCCTAAGCTTAATCGTCAAGCTAATTGAACATTGGGACCCTCATTGTGGGGTGATCTTGTTGAATAACGGATATGAGCATGCGGTCTTCTTTGTCATGACCGAAAGAAACAGTTGTTCTGGACAAGAGATTGATTAACCATGCTTTATACTTCGAAATTGTTTGCCAAAACTTCTCACGAATAAGGATTTGCGTCCCTCGTACCCACCTAATCGGTGGCTGCCTTGGAGCATTGAAGCCATAGTTTCGAGTGCTCCCATTTGCGGCTCTACTGTAGAATCTTCCTGAAATGGGTCTATCTATACGAAGAGGTTCAATACAACAACTTATGGCGTCCTTCTGTGTGGAGGAGGTCGCAGCTTCACAGAGACTGAGATCGAGTGCGCATGCCCAAATGAAATAAAATAAAAAGAGAAAGTTACCTCAATTTTTTTTTTGATTTTTGGATTTCAAATAATTCACAATCAAATTTTTAACGGACAAGAGATAGACAACTTAAGCCAAATAATCAATCTTACTTCACGGTAGCTCTCAGAATGCGAAAAAACCACAGGTGAGCTCCGAAGGAGTATGAATAAGGCGAGAAGCATTATTCTCCTTTTGGAGTCGTAGTTCCCCTAGAACAAACCCCTTAACCACTTATAGTTTGTTAATTACAGAATGATGGTGAGCCGTATATCGTAAGTGTCACAGAAGGCAAGTTTTAAATCTTGGTTCGATTGGAGAACTCATTAGTATCACTCGAACTTATTATATAAAACCTCAGTAGAGAATATTATATTTTGGTAACATTTTACCATTAGTGAATTTAATTTATTATGGACAATTTATTTTTTTTTTTTTTGATTTTATTTTTTTTTTGGTTTTTAATTTTTATTTTATATGATAATGGTACTAATAAAAAGAAAAGAAAAACAATTTTTGTGTTTTTTAATATGATATATTAATAATAAGACAAGTTCAGATCAAAGTCGGATAGAAATCGTAGCAAATGCCTCCCCGGCAGCGGCGCCAAAAATTGATTCGTCAAAAGTATATATATAATATACCACTAGGCAAATCCAAACTCTTTACCCTTGACCAAGGCAAAAAGTCAAGACCTACTTAGAAATAAAATATATAAGAATCAATAATACAAGATCGTAAGAGATATTCCCGCTCGTATTTCCCCACACGAGGCTGCAATTGAAATTTATCCTGTTTGATGAGAATATTGGAATGATGGAAACACTGATAATAGAATCTTAAAACTAAAGATAATTAAATAAACAAATTTAATCCTAACGGGAAACAAGTATAGGAAATGGGGATCTTAAAAACTACAGATACAAAAATTTATTTATAAAGGAAATACCTAAAATTAAATTTATAACTAAATAACGGGGAACAGATGTTGGACTCTGTAATGAATAAAATTAGTATCGGAAACCCTAAATATACTAGAATATTAAGAAAATAAATGCAAAATATAAAATAAAAATCACATTAAACTTCTATATTAAACTTAATTTGAAAAATAAAAATAAAACTAGAACTAAAACTGAGGTCGTTTTTGAATGTAAAACGAAAAGTACGGTCAAAATGCCCCGGTAAAACGGGTCTAAGACTGAGATTTAAGAAAAATCTTAAACTTATTCCCTAAATTGTTATATAATTTCCTAGACACTAAATGACAAAAGAAAATTATGTAAAAAAGAAAAATATTTTTTATTTATTAATTTTTGGATTTTTTCTGAATTTTTAAAAGATTAAAAACAATTCAAAACTAGAAAATAGAAAAAGACAAAAAATAAAGACAGTTATAAAATTCTGAAAAAAATAAAATAAATAAAGAAAAATATGTTACAAATCTAAAAAATAATAAAAATGCCCAAATTTTACTGGTATAAATAACAAACGTAATTAAACTAATTAAACTCTAAAACCTAAATTTATATTAATTAAATTAAATAAACTAACTGTGGTTAACTAAAAGGACTAACAGTGAAAGGACTGAAAGGACAAACGGGGTAACAGCAAACTGACCACAGGGACTAACAATGTTAACTGTAAAAGAGAAAAGTTACACAATGGTCCTGAAGTGGACCCCCGACTACAAGGTGGGTCCAAAGCTGCTTTTAACAAAAGTCCAAAGAAGCAAAGCTGTTAAGGGGCTTGAGGGGAGTATTTTTCATAAAAGGTGCATAAGCTCCAGCTGACTTAATAAGCTAGAAAAGTGAGCTTTTGGGGCTGCAAAAGCTTATTAGCTTATTTTTCTTTCTTTTCTGATATTTAAGCTGCCAAATAAGACTAGAAACTAATGGATATAAAAGCTACTAGGCCTAAGGGTACCCTAAATAAGCTAAGGTAACTTAATATAAGCCCTAAAATAAGCTGGAAAGGAAATAAGCTATGTACAGATTCTAAAAAGAAAATAAAAAGATCTGAACTGTAGAGCCTCAATAATCAATACTATACGGGGGAAAATAAGCTCTGATATTTTTGGGGAATTAAAGGGCCTACTAATAAGCTATATAAAAAGCAAAAAGATCCTAAGGCTAATAACCTCAATATAAGCCTAAACAAGTGGGCTGAGTTTTATGGTCTCAGCACAGGGGAGGTAAAACAGGAGACTAAAGCTTACTTGAGCTCATGCAATAAGCCCTCAAGAGCTTTTTTTTTAGAAGCCAAAACAAACCCAAAAACAGATTAATAAGATGAGAAAATGACTTATTTTCAAAAGTTGAGCCCTTAAGCAGTTAAGAAAAGGCTGCTGATGTTGGGGCTTGAAATGGAGTATCTTAAAAAGTTTGCAAAGCCAAGTTTTGATTATATCAAGGTCAAGCCAAAGGGAGCACAAGGGGTTGGATTTTTATTGGCTAAAACAACAACAAGAGCACACAAGGTGTGCTTAAGCTATCTTATGCACTTTGAAGCTCTTAACTCAATAATGCTTTATTCAAATCTTGACAGAAACCAAAAGCGAAACATAAAAAGCAATTTTAGAACTAAAAGTGATGATTAAATTGTCTTAATAAAGCCCACACACTCAGCCAAAGTTGGCTGAGTGAGCTTGACCCATCTAACCCAAAAACCCAATATACCACTTATGGGGTTAACCAAACAACCCCCATATTTATAATAAAAAAAAACTTTTTTAACTATGATTTTATTCTGTAAAAGAAAGCAGAGATAAGTGATCACAAGTAAGTTTTAATAACTTTTTAACACATGTTTAACAATTTAACAGAATTAAACAGTTTTTAAATGATGCTCTGAAAATTTCACACAATAGCAAAATTCTCTCAAAATACACTTAACTTTTTATTAAAACTGAAAGTAATTACAATAAAAAACTTGACAAAAGAAAACGAGGTACAAATGAAATTTTTAACAAAGCAAACTTGATTAAAATTTAAACTAAGGAAGTAAAAACGGGATTTTTTTTCTTTTTCTTGTTCTCTTCTCTTTTATAAAGGCCCTCTTTTCCTTCTCTTTGTCTGGGTTTTGATTCCTGTAGAGTAGGAAGCCTCCACACATCACACTCCTAAGCCCTCCATTTGGTCTTGTACACAATCTCACCAGGAGGCTAGCGGATTGAGTGTGAGGCTTCCTACTCTCACAGGAATCACAACCCAAGACAAAGAGAAGGAAGAGGGCCTCTATAAAAGAGAAGAGAACAAGAAAAAGAAAAAAAATCCCGTTTTTACTTCCTTAGTTTAAATTTTAATCAAGTTTGCTTTAAAAATCATTGTACTCAGTTTCTTTTCAAGTTTTTATTGTAATACTTTCAGTTTTAATAAAAGTTAAGTGTTTTTGAGAAAATTGCTATTGTTGAAATTTCAAGCATCATTTAAAACTGTTTAATTCTGTTAAATTGTTTAAACATGTGTTAAAAGTTATTAAAACTTACTTGTGATCACTTATCTCTGCTTTCTTTTACAAAAAAATCAGTTAAAAAGTTTTTTTTATAAAATAAGGGGGTGTTTGGTTTAACCCCAAAATGGGTCATTTTGGGTTTGGTATGGGTCAAGCTCACTCAGCCAACTTTGGCTGAGTGTGTGGGCTTTATTAAGACAATTTAATCACCACTTTTAGTTTAAAAATTAGTTTTTATGTTTCCTTTGGGTGTCTGTCAAGATTTGAGAATAAGCAAATTGAGCTTAAGTGCTCAAAGCTTGCATAAGCAGCTTAAGCACACATTGTGTTGCTCTTGTTGTTGGTTCTAGCCAAATAAATCCAACCCCTTGTGCTGTCCCGTTGGGCTGACACAAGTATAAGTCAAAACTTGGCTTTGCAAACTTTTTAAGAACTCCCATTTTCAAGCCCCAACATCAGCAGCCTTTTCTTAACTCTAAGGGCTCAAATTTTGAAAATAAGCTCATTTGCCTCACTTATTAATCTGTTTTGGGTTTGTTTTGGCTAAAAAGCTCTTGAGAGCTTATTGCATGAGCTCAAATAAGCCTTTAGCTCACTGTTTTACCTCCCCTGGTGCTGAGACCATAAACTCAGCCCACTTGTTTAGCTTATTTAGGTATTAAGCCTTAGGATCTTTTAGCTTTTTATTATAGCTTATTAGTAGCCCTTTAATTCCCCAAAATATCATAGCTTATTTCCCCCTCTAGTATAGCTTATTCTAGGCTTAAAGTTCCATTTTTTTTATTTTCTTTTTAAAACTGTCACATAGCTTATTTCCTTTCCAGCTTATTTTAGGGCTTATATTAAGTTACCTTAGCTTATTTAGGGTACCCTTAGGCCTAGTAGCTTATTTAGCTTATTTTGTTAGCTTAAACCTCAAAGAAAAAGCCAATAAGCTTTTAAGCTTATTAACATTCTGTCAGCCCAAAAAAACTCATGTTTCTGGCTTATTTAGACCCCTTCAGCTTATGCACCTTTTATGAAAAATGCTCCCCTCAAGCCCCTTAACAACTTTGCTTCTTTGGCTTTTTGATAATAAGCACTTAGGACTTAGGTTGTAATCGGGGTCCACCTCAGGGACCAATTGTGTAATTTCCTCTTTTATAGTTACCTTTGTTAGTCCCTATAGTTAGATAGCCTGTTACCCCGTTAGTCCTTGTCCTTTCACTGTTAGTCCCTTAGGTTAACAACAGTTTAGTTTTATTTAATTTAATTAATTAAATTATGTTTAGATTTAATTAGTTTAATTACTTTTTATTTAAACAGTAAAATTTGGGCATTTTTATATTTTTAGAATTGTTAA
>BQNB010076303.1:19939-31195 GCA_026074375.1 Tanacetum coccineum | reverse complement strand
TTTTCGAATTCTGATTTCACAATCTCTCTCATATTCTTCATCAATCTCCTCTCCTCGAAATCTTTTATAACCCAAATCATTCGTGATTTCTTTAATTTTGCGATCAACCAATTGCTGCTCATGCCTCATTTCCTCGATACTCATATTCTCTTTAACCGTTTGTTCTTTCTGGATTTGGTTAGAAATGTCTTGCTTAAGTGGTTGAATTTCATTAAGAATTTGTAAATCCGTAAGAAGACTTTGCAACAATGCTTGCAAATACTCAGACTGAGTTTGCTCTTCTTCCACAACTTGCTTGATCTTTAAAAATTTCTCCTCCGCAAGCAATAACTTGATGCTCTTTTCATTATGAGGTATGTGATCATACTTCATCAAGAAGCTTTGCATAGATTGAGAAAAACTCGGTGAATTATGTGGATAATAATTATCACTAAAGTTTTGATCGTAACACGGTTCCGGCTCATAGACAAACGGGACTCGTGATGGACAATCATAACCGTAGTGAGAATCGTTCCCACAATACTCGCATGAATATGTCTCGAATTGGGGTTGTGGAGGTGGATAAGAAAAATATGGAGAATTATCAACAAAGTTAGGCTTTGAAACATGAGGTAATGACAGTTCTAAATTTGGTAGAGTTTGCGGAAATTCATTAATGGTTTGATTGCATGTCTTTGGTTTAGAAATGATCGGATCTTTTGGTGAACAATTGTAACCGAAATGAGCACCTTTTCCACAAGATTTACAAATGCATTGTCGACAAAAAATTCCATCTAAAGAATCACCGCACTCATAACAACAATTATGGTCAATTTGTGGAGGTTCTTGCGAAAACTTTACACCGGGGTCTTGATTGACAACGCATGGCTCTCGAAGAGCATTAACAACGTTGGTATTGTCATCGGATGATTCGGAAGTATCTTGAAAGTCTTTGAAAATTCCATTTTCAACACAATACGCAAGCAAATCTTCATCGAATTTCTTTCGTAAAAATGCACATCCACGACAATACGGACCATCAACCGGGGTTCCACACTTTGCACAACACGGAGAAGAGTCGGGTTCGGGAACAAGAATCTTGTCGTCAAGACTCCCTATCGAACAACATTCTTTAGTGTACAATCTTTCACAAGTCGAGCATTCTTTAATCGCGTAACGGGGATTCAAACGATGAGACGCCATAAGAATTAAACAATATAGAAAGATAAGAAGAAGAATTAAACAATTAAGAGGATAAGAAGAAAGAATTTAAACGGATAAGAGGAAAAAGAAGAATATTTTTAGGTTTTGAAAATAATACATAAGGAAATAAAAATATTTTTTGATTTTTGTTTTTAAGATAAACGAAAAATATTTTTGGGTTTTTTTTATTTATTTATAAAGGAAAAATAAAAATAAAATTAAAAGAAAAATATTTTTGGATTTTTATATTTTTAATAAGTACGAAAATAAACTTTCCGAAGAAATGATCTTCAAGGCTCGAACACGAACAATCCCGTAGAAATCGCTACACCTCTCCCCGGCAACGGCGCCAAAAACTGGTCCGTCCAAATCAGTACATATAATATATATATAATATATAATATAAGTAATAATAAGGATAGAAACAATTATAGTATAGTATAGTATTTCCGTCGGGTTCTAGAAATTCACTTTTAACCAAAGTGATATCTCAAAAACCTTCCGGGTCGTTTCCTCGACGAGAGGTGAATGGAAATCTACGTTCAAGTTGTAAATCGAGCTTGAATAGCATAAAAGTTTTTTGATTTGGTTTTCTAAATCTACTAAAAAGGAAACCATATAAAAGGAAAGCTAAACTTTTGGTTTTAAACTATTTTTACGCTAAAAATTAAACTAATATTTAAAACTACAAGATTATACTAAAAATGATCTAAAAATATAAATGACTAAAATGCTTGCTAAGTGACGTGAAATGTTCATTAAGTGCGGGCTTAGGTTTAACGAAGTAAAATGAAATGCTTAAAAATAAATGACAAGAAATTAAATTGAATTAAAATTAAATGACGGAATGTAAATCGAAAAGACAATACGTATGACTAAATATTTTTTAAATATTTTTAAACCCGCACCTAAATTCCAAATCACTAATCACTTAACTAGCCCTAATAAATCTACTCACTACTCATAATGAATTTAAACATAGCATTTAAAAATAAATCTACACTAAGCATTGCAAAAATCAAAACAATATTATAAAATAAAAACTACACTAATTAATTGAAAAAGGATTAGAAAATGAACCGAATTGAAGAGCCGCAATTTAAACGAATACCACCCGATTTATTTAACTAAAACAACTAATTAAAGTCGGTCTAGCTAAATAAACCCTTAAGCTCCACGCCTCATGAGTTGACCGGTACCAAAAACACACAACATAATTAAACTGTTAAAGAAAACCATTTATATCACAAATTCAATTTGCAAAATTCCTGTTACACAAATCGTGACCCAACAGGCCCAATTAAGACTAAACAACTTGCACATGAAAATTTATTAACGCAAGCTCAATTGCCTAAGAAACTGACGAGAAAAAATAGATAAATTTCTCTAACAAACTAAGCGTGCCTAAATGAAACAATATGCCCAAGAATTTTTTTTTTTAACAAAAACAAGCGCAGTCTAAGATTCGATCTAAACAAACGTGGCCCTTTAAATGTGACCCAACTTATAGAAACAAACTACCAATTATTTATTCAGATAACTTGAGCTTAAAAAAAACTTTAAAACAATTTAGGCATGACAATTAGCTAGATCGGAGCTTATTTGAGCTTATTATATCAATAATGCTTAAAAACAAATAAGATACAATCACATGAGCTGTTTCGAGCTTATATGATTCATATCTTAAGATTTTTAGAACTTTTTGAAATAATAATCCACGAAAATAAGCACGAATAATAGGCTAATTAATAAGCTACACCAAAATAAAGATAAACGAACCAAATAGCACCAAATAAGCAAACTGAGATCTTTAATCAACTTCAAACCAAATTTATTACATAATATTAAAAAGCTTAAGACAAAAGTTGAGTACAATAAGCATAAAAATGGAAATAAGCAATTACATTTATGAAAATAAGCTAAAAATACTAAATCTAAACTAAAAAAATAAAAGAAAAAACTGGTACAAGTGAGGGGGTGGCGTTTTGATTTATAGGGGTGAGAGGGGTGAAAATTGTAAATTGCTCCCAATGATTAGTAAATTATTAGCCAATGATAGGCTTTTATTTCAAGTCACACGGATCGCCATATTCAACAAATAGATCCAACCGGCTGTATGCTTCCACGTGGCCATTATTTCTTGCTTCCTTTCAACGCCAGATTTTGACTCGTTGGATTATTCTGTATGAAATTTGAAATGAATTGTAAGAATAAAATTTTTCCATCCACGTGTCGGCTTATAACTTGCCCATTCTTGTGTAGTGGGATTGCACGTGAGGTTGTGGAATTAATTAGGGGCACGTGATGTCTAGCCACTTCCCATTTCAATATGCATCATTTATTTATAGTAGTAACTTGGAAATGAATTTGCAATTTTGAATTGCCATGTGGCTCAGTATTATTGGTTCTCTTCTCCTTGGTGCGTTGGCATGTGATAGGGTACCATTTAATTAAGTTACACGTGACTTATATGTCACCAATTCCTTAACTATTATTCATAGTTTTATCTTGGGCTTAATTGTTGGGCTTAAGATAGCATGGGCTGGCCCGACCCGTTAAGCGGGTTACGGGTTGGCCCAATAAAATCCGAAAGCACAATTGGACTCGTAATCTTGCGCTCTTTTCAATCCCGTGCTCGGTTTTGTTTGGTTTTGTCTTTATTGTTGTCCTTTTTTTGATATCTGTACCTGCACATACACAAACACAAAAATGACATATATTTGTAATTTTTATTATGTTTTTTGTCTTTTGGGTTCGTTTTTCAAGGTAAAAAAATATGTATAAAATAGCGAATACCAAATTCTCCCATACTAAAGTATTGTCGTGTCCTCACGCAATGTAATAAATACGCGTTTAAAACTAGAAATTCTAATCCCCTCAAACTAATCACCTTGAAAAGTAGCAAAGTGCTCATCTAAAGGAATTAAGAAATCAATAGTTAAGAAACGCCCCGTTTTTCCATTTTCAAAGATTTTTTTTTACAACTTTCCATATTTCAATCACTTCATAACACTTTTTTTTAGGCTTAGGATCATAGAACAGGCAAAATAAATTCATCGTCCCCAACTTTCACTTTTTCATACTAAGCTTAAAAACAAGATCATTGTCAATTACAAGTCATGACACTAACACTACTCATAAATACTAATTGTGTACTTACTTTTCCTCCCGCAAATCCTACTTTTGTATCTCAATATTTTACTTAAGTCATATACCCGAAGGCTCTTTAAGACTTTTATTTCGATACTTATTAATTCCAAAAATAAAGCGTAACGGTTAAGAACGCAATAATTAGCTCCTAGCCCTTTTCAAAAGATCAAATGTCATCAAGATTAAAGTCCACATCGAGGCAACCAAAATTTGGCTTTTATTAGGCTACTTAAGCAAGGCACCATTCATGTCATATACCCTAAGGCTCTTTAAGACATGAATGGACCAATCTTATTTGCACCATATACCCTTAGGCTCTTTAAGGTACAAAATAAGATAAAAAATTAAGCAACATTATTAAACCTTAGTCCTTTAGAAGGCTACGACATTGGCCACGCCTCCGACAAGATGTAGCAAACATATTTGGACCTTGGTAACTTCCTCGACCTTTTAGAAGGCTGTAACATCAGTTGTGAGCCGGCAAGATACAACAAACTTTTATCAGTCTTGGATTATTATTGAATTCTACTTATCCCATATACCCTAAGGCTCTTTAAGGAATAAGCAAAATATTTATTAATGTGATACATATAGTATGCCAAATTAAGTATTCCTGATGTGTACTCATCCTAATCACAAAGGAACTAAAGAAAACTTCTATTAACTAATTATTAACCAAAAAACCGCACAACTCTATTTATTAAACAATTATATATAAAGGTGAAACAAGCTAATGGGAGAAAAAGCCACAATTAACACTTATGAGCCTTAAAGAAATCCAACTATTCTATGTTTAGCATCACAACTTATAATCGACTCTATCATTTCTCGTTCTTCGCAATTTAAAATCTCTAATAAAGAGATTCGCGAATGCTTAGCCATATAAATTCCAACTCGGCATATTTAAAATCTACATGAGATTAGCACAAGTCTTCATTTACGTTAATAACAAATCAAGTCTAGCATGTTTAAAGTCTACTTGAGACTAGCACAAACTATCATCGTTAAATGTTAAGGAAAAAGCTAAGGTTTAAAACCGATCGGGTCAAAATTTATTACTCGTTCTCACCTTTATTTGTGCCAAAACACTTATTACATCACTTTATTTCACTATTTTTCACTTTTTTTTACGCACAAAAATTTAAATTTTTTGCCATTTTTCATAAATCACATATTTTTGGTGGAAAAACGGGTTACATGAGAACAACGACTGCAGGTAATATCAAATCGATAGATTCCCCCCATACTAAAACTACACATTGTCCTCAATGTGAGACTGTCACCCCCATACTAATTTCAAAGCATAATCTTAATATATAAAAGGGGTAATCGATAAGATTAGGATATGGAATTCCCTAAATGAAGCTGAGGATATGAAGCTCGAATATACGAATGGACAAAACCATGAGCACGAGAGTCTTCAAAATCCGGGTAATCCTGGACAAAACAACACAAACCAACAAAACACAAGACACGAGAAAGGACTTCTCATTAGTTGTTATGGATATAGATAGAAGATAGACAAATGCTTGTTTGATTAACGTGTCACGAGCTTGACTCGACCCCGAATTAAGTTGTCCATGGGGAAGCAAATGGAAAAGAAAATCTCAATCGGGCTTTCATTAATGTTTGGATAAACATTAAAGCACATGAAAGTTCCATCCCGATGAGATGCCACCAGCTCTTAAATGAAGATGTCGGGGTCAAAAATAGTGTCTTCACTCCCGATGGAGAGAAGTAATGGAGAATCCGCAGGGTAGGTGAGAAACGGGAGAAAAGTCCGAATGATAAATGTGAAGGAATCGTCATCTTCAACATTTTGAGAAAAATCAATCTCACTTCCCCTTTGGTCATCATTAAAATTATCAATCACGGGAGCATCGAGCTCAAAATGTAAGCAAATCTCAACATCAAGTGGTTCCGGAGGAGGACGAGGAAATGACGGAGCATCAAAATAAAATGATTCAAACTCGGGAATCTCTAAAAGAGGGTCATTTGAATTATCAATGCAAATCAACCCCTTCTGATCGGGCTCAATCTAAAAAAGAAACAAATCATACTCGAGAAGAGAGTAATTAGCATGAGTAGTGGTACTGCCCTTCTCTCTCTTTCCGTCATGGATGCTATAAAGTCTCAGAATTTAGGTAAAGAAATTATCCAAAATGTGAAAGTGAAGTATCGGACTCCTCAAAGAACGATATCACGTCTGCGACGGCGGATATGAAATGGAGAAAAATGGCTTGAGCACACGATCCAGAAGTATAGTTAACTTTCAAAGATTCATATTTAGAAATAAGACGTTTTGTATGTTTTGATGTTCGTTTATTTAATTTCTCCACGAAGTATAAACGTCTTTGGATTTGAAAAAATATCTTTATAATCTAAACTCTTTTTCATCATTCACCTCTTCTTTTTTTTTTAAGCTAACGTACTCGACATCTTCAAAATCATCGTCATCACTCGAAGTATCATCATCGTTGGAATTGGATAAAATCCCAGAATTATCATTCAAAGCATCAAAAGTAGAAGAATCATCACGAACGGGCACATCACACGTATTGTCGAAAATACCCTCGAACTCACTTAGGATTGGGACAAGGATCTCAACACTAGAAATAGTGTCAAGATGCTCGTCCCCCATACTTAGAGAGTTATCGGGCTCCTCGATTGGTTCATCGGGTGTGATCGCTTTAGGCCTTCTCCATATAACAGTATACTCATCATCGTCATCATCGAAGTAGAAAAGCGGACGATTCCAGGCTTTGGACATTTAATTATATCTGAAAAACTCTTCACTGTATTTCACACATTTCAAGAGTTTATCATCAATTCTTGAATATCCTCTTGTCGATATTGCTTATCCATCAAAGCATCTTTAATTTCACCAAAACTTTCCCAAGCTATCAATATAACCTTTGGTGTTATTCCAAAAGGTATACGACTAAACTTCCTTAAGAAGGTGCAAACGCCTTTCATAAAGTTATCTCTAGCTTCTTCATCGTTAATCATAGAAAAATTCCAATATTGAATAGAACTTTGAGTTGTCAGATTCTTCTTCTCTTGTTGAATTCCTTTAAGATTTTGCAAAATCGTTTATAGCTTAAGAAGGCATTTTTGTTGTAAAATTCAGGTGTATTATTACTCTTCTTCCATAGCTTTGCTATGCTTAAAAAATCTCTTCCTCAGCTAGCAATATAGCCATGCACTTTCATTATGAGGTATATGATGTATCTTTAAAAAGGCTTCTATAGCTTCCATTAAGTCTTCACGAGCTTGCAAAATTTCGTTACTCGTCTCTTGAGAAGGATAATTGACGGGAAACTGCGAGGGTTGAAATTGGTCAAAACCGGAAGGATTAGATTTATAGAAATCTTGGTTCATCGGTTGACACTGAAAAGTTTCATGAGGACCCCCGCAGTTCTCACAACAAAAGTATTGTTGTGAAAAACTTGGTAAAGTTAGTGGAAAATTATTATTGAAGTTTTAATCGAAACATGGGTTCGGATTATAATCAAACGGAACTTGTGTTGGACAGTCGTAACCAAAATGAGCATTGTTTCCACATAACTCACAAATAATCGTCTCGTACCGGGGTTGTGGAGGGTAGTCGGAAAAATCGAGAGAATTCGGATTTGTATCATAATTACAATGATAACAAATGCCTCCATAACGCATATTTCCACACCTTTCGCAATTACATTGTCGACAAATCGAACCATCTAAAGGACCTCTACACCCGTAACAACTAGGTTGGTAATATGAAGACATGTCGAAGAATTAAACAATATAGAGGACAAGAGAAAGAATTAAACGGATAAGAGGATAAAGAGGAATATTTTTAGCCTTTTCAAATAATACATAAGAAAAAAAATTAAAATAAGAAAATATTTTTGGTAGCCGAAAGTTAAACGTGTACGGTAGCTCTCTAAAAATACGCACAAGAAAGCGGAGGAGTTGGTAAACGCGAGGCGCTTTTTAGAATAACCCTTCTCCTTTTGGGTGATGAAATCAAACCCGCCTTAAACTTTCCTTATAGTTTGTAATCTAGAGGTGAGCCGAAACAACAATTAACAAACGGTTATTTTTTAAATATTAAAAGAAAATAAAATAAAAGTGTAAAATATTTTTGTATTTTTTATGATTTTATAAGAAAATATTCACAATAGAAAAGCAATAACTTCACGAGGAAGGTTCTTCAAAAACACTAATCTTCGAACGAAACACGAAAATCGTACACACTTCCCCGGAAACTGCACAAAAACTGATGCGTCCAAATCACTACATACAATATATAATATATATATTATAAATATATTTATTTTATAATATATATTTATATATATAACTTATTATATATATATATATATATATTATATAATATAAGTAATAATAGGGATAGAACTTATAGTGTAGTTTATAGTATTACCGTCGGGTCAGAATTCACTTTTAACCAAAACGATTCTTAAAAACCATACGAGTAGTTTCCTCGACGTGTGGCGTATGGAAATTACGTTCAGTTGTAATGAGTCTTGAAAGGTCATAAAGTTTTTTGGTTTTGGTTGTCTAATCTACTTAAAAGGAAAGCATATAAAAGGAAAGCTAAACTTTTGGTTTTAAACTATTTTTATACTAAAAATTAAACTAATATTAATTCTAAGTTTTGAATCTACAAGATTATACTAAAATTGATCTAAGAAAATTAAACTAAAATAATGCTTGCTAAGTGACGTGAAATGTTCATTAAGTGCGGGCTTAGGTTTAACGAATTAAAATGACAAGTAAAACGAAATGCTTAAAAATTAATGACAAGAAATTAAATTGCATTAAAATTAAATGACGGAATGTAAATCGAAAAGACAATACTTATGACTAAATATTTTTTAAATCTTTTTAAACCCGCACCTAAATTCCAACCTATAATTCACTTACAAGCACTAACAATTACTCCATAATTACTCATAATGAATTTAAACATAGCATTTAAGAATAAATCTACACTAAGCATTGCAAAAATCAAAACAATATTATAAAATAAAAACTACACTAATTAATTGAAAAATGATTAGAAAATGAACCGAATTGGAGAGCCGCAATTAAACGAATACCACCCGATTTTGTTAACTAAACATTCTATTTAAGTCGGTCTAGCTAAATAAAACCCTTAAGCTTAACGCCTCCATGAGTTACGATACACAAAAACACACAAAATATAATTAACTGTTAAGAAAATATTATATCACAAATTCAATTTGCAAAATTCCCGTTACACAAATCGTGACCCAACGGGCCCAATTAAGACTAAATAACTTGCACATGAAAATTTATTAACACAAGCTCAATTGCCTAAGAAACTGACGAGAAAAAATAGATAAATTTCTCCAACAAACCAAGCGTGCCTAAATGAAACAATATGCCCAAGAATTTTTTTTAAAACAAAAACAAGCGCAGTCTAAGATTCGATCTAAACAAACGTGGCCCTTTAAATGTGACCCAATTTATACTTTCAATTTGCTTCAAATCATAAGAACGAGAGTCTAAGCACCAAAATAAGCCAAATCAAATTAGTACATACAATCAAGCTTAAACTCAGAAATAGCCATGTAAACAATTACTGAATAAGCAAACTTTATAGAATAAGCACACGAAAAGAAAAAGTTTCCGAGAGATTAAACACCAAATAAGCAAAACGAGATTTATAATCAACTTTAAACCAAATCTATTACATTATATTAAAAAGCTTGAGACAAGAGTTGAGTACAATAAGCATAAAAATGGAAATAAGCAATTACATTTATGAAATAAGCTAAAAAAATATAAAAACTACACTAAAAAAAATAAAACTAACTAACTAACTAGATGGGGAAAAATGAGGGGAGTGGGTACAATTTATATGGGTGAGAAGGGGTGATGTTGTAATTTTGGACCCTATCATTGGATACTCAATGAGCCAATCATTGCATCTCTTTTGGTGTCACACGGATCATCAACTTTGCATAAATGATCCAGCCGGTACTTTCTCACCACGTGTACTCTTGAGTAGCCTCATTTCAACACAGATATTAACTACTGTTGGATCACTTTTGATATGAACTGAAAATAATAACTCCATCCCATGCCACGTGTTTTTGTCCAATTCGCTCCTTCAAATTATAGTGCTCGGTCACGTGGGAGGGCATGAATTAATTTACATGCACGTGATCTTCAATTGCCATTTCCTTCTTTTTAATCTCATTTCATTTGCACTATGAAATGAGAGATATTAATATATTTTCTCCGCCACTCATCTAAATCTAATTAGTTTATAATTTTGAATGGGAGGTCACATGATTTATTTCTCTCGCACATGTTTAGATGACGTCAACTTCTTCTTAATTCTTAAATTTGCATCATATAATTTAATATTGGCTCATGGTTTTATAATCTGTTGTTGGGCTAACTTAAATATGGGCTGGCCTGGCCCATATTAATGGGTCACGGGCTGGCCCAATAAAACCCGAGAGTACCGTTGGACTTATCTTCTCGCGCTCTTTCCGATCTCGTGCTCAGTTTTGTTCGGTTTTGTCTTTATTTTGTTTTTTTCTTGATATCCGTACCTGCACAGACACAAACACAAAACAACATATATATGCAATTTTCATTATGTTTTTGGTCTTTTTGGGTTTATTTTACAAGGTAAAAGTATGTATAAAATAGCGAATACCCGTACTATTGGTGTATTGAGGGACGCAGAAGCAAGGGAAAGAGCAGCTAGTTTCATCACGTGAGGTTGAGGGTTTTTATAAAAACAAACTTGGGCTTTATCCAATGGGTAGAAGAGTCATAGTAAGAATAAGATTTTGTATATTTCATTCCAAATTGATACTTACTGATTTGGGTGGATTTGAAAAGGTGTACATGATTGTTTTGCTAGTTTGTAGGGTTTTT
>BQNB010076303.1:0-19737 GCA_026074375.1 Tanacetum coccineum | reverse complement strand
CTCGGTTAAGTTTTACTTCCTAGGTTTTAACTAAACTATTGAAATTTAAACACATAACAATTCTATAAATGGCAAGAAAATGGAATGATTGAAATCGTAATATGACCTGAAAACACAGGGTGTTATACATCTTTTGCATCTTCTTCTATCCAAACCATGCTTTTCCATTCTATCATATCTTTCCCATTATTTAAATCACCCAATTCTCAAACTTCACCACCACCTTCACCTTCTTCATCCTCCTCTCTTTCATCATTAATGTCTTGCTCAAACCACCATTTTAACTTCTCTAGAAAACCCAGAATGTCAGTAAGACAAGTATGGAAATGCAAGACATCCACATTAAAATCATCACCTTCTTCCCAAAAAGACTCACCTCCACTTCCTCTAAGAGTCCATTTTTAATCTCCTTCACCACCATCATATAACCTACTAAGAGATCAAATGATCAACCAACTTCACAACATCTCTACCATCCTTGATTCACACACTAACCCATCCAATGCCTACATTTATGCACCACCTTTAACACCACCACAACCAATTCATCCTCCTTCTCATGCTCAAGTTAAATTTCACTCAAGTTTTTGTCATTGTTGCAAGTATTCTATACACCAATTCAACTCCTTAAGAAATGAAATCAACTTTATTCACTTTCTTCTCACCCGTCTCATACCTCAAACTCGTACCCCTCCAAACCATGTGTCACCAACCTCTTCTTTTTCCCTCTTTAATTGATCATTCTCATATGATTAATCTGCCTAAATAATCGACCATCCATCTTTTGATTATGGCATCTTCTACATTTCAAGAATCCACTAGTGTAGCTCCATGCCTTATTATGTCTTTATTTTATGATTATCTACTTTATCTTGTAATGATTCATACCATTATAGTATGAATTTGTCTTATCTCGTATTTAGCTTTAATTGAAATCAATGCTTTTTGTATGAGCTTATTAAGTAATGAAGCCACTTTATGTTTTATTGCATAAATTGCTATATTGCTACTTCTTGAAAGATATTTGTCTTGCACTTGTACCTCTAACTTTGTTTTGTAGCGAACAATTTTCGTAAGATCGATCCATTGGTGCCCCAAACGAGGGGGAGCATATATTAAGGGGGAGTCTTGATATCATCGACTTTTTTCTTTCTACAACAATTCGATGATCATTCTTTTTGAATTCGACAAAAAGGGGGAGAAATGGAATGAAAACTCATTAATAATTTGAAACCTTTAATTTTATACAAAATATTTTCTAATTAAAAGAAAAGTTTTATTAAAAACTTAAATTTGAAATTCAAATTTTCCCTCCAAAATAGAAGGTTCCATAACAGATACAACATTCCTCACAAAAAGACAAAAACAGGAGCGCAGTCTACTGGGCGGCCCCCTTATAGGCCTGGCGGCTCCAGATATATCTGGGACCGCCGGGACCACCCTAAGTGACCGTTGGGTTTTCCTGCCTATAAATACTGCTCCATTCCCAAAAAATCATACCTCTTTGCACAAAATTTTCAGATAACTTTCTCTCTCTAGAAATCTTCTTTCTCTCTCTAAATCTCTTGATCACTAACATTCTTAGATCTTGTTTCAAGTGATCTAATCTCTTCTTCTCATCTCTCCTTTCTCATTCCGGTGCAAGAGAAGAACATTCGTATTTGCCAATAAACGAATTGTTATTTAGTGATCTCTCCTCTCTTCTTCTAAGTACCAAATATCTAATATAATTATCTTTTGTATTTGTGTGAATCGGATTGTGTGTATATCTGATAGTGTAGATCTTGAGAGTGTATAGTGATTGTGAAGTGGTAGATTGGTTCTAGCTAAGATTAGGACTCGACATTTAGCTTAGTGTCGGAAAATAACGTAAGCGATGTGTAAACAGTTTTCTCCGCCTGAAGGGAGCTTGTTGACATAGTGAAATCTCGAGTAGGGTACTCGGGGAGTGGAGTAGGGCGAAGAAGAGCTTTGTAGCCGAACCACTATAAATCTTGGTGTCTTGGTTTGATTGTTCCTTATCTCATCTCTTTATATTGTTGTGATTGTTATTTACTATTAGTTTAGATATTTACTTAGTTGATTCATATTGTTGGTTGGTTAAATATATACTACTCGAATCTAAGTATTTTGAAAGCAAAGTTTTAAAAGAAGCAAACTTTAAAACGTAAAACGAACCTGTTAAAACTATCACCCCCTCTTTAGCTCCACAGATTGTTCAGGAGCCAAAGTCACTCAATCATCTTTAAAATATACTGTAATTTTAAAGGCTTGATCCGATCTATGGATCCCACATAAATATGGCTTGGCTAGAAGGGCAATCTATCAAAGACCACCACTTTTTGACAGAAATAGTTTTATTTATTGGAAAAATAGATTTAGACATATGTTAAATCAAAAGATTCTAGATCTATGGCATTTTATACCAACAGTGATTTCCAACCTATTGTGAACAAAATCCAAAAACCAAATAGATGAGGTTATCCCTTTGTGAAAAACAAAAGTTATGATCTTAAAAAAAACCGCGAAAAATAACAAAGCTAAAATGGTTATTTATAGTGCTTTTGCCTAGAAAAGAATAAAAAGAATTTTCATAGTGAAATACGCAAAAGAAATTTGTAAAACTTGTTAATCACCAACCAAGTAATAGTCAAGTCAAGGAAGATAATAAAGAATCGACCTTTTGGTTCAACAATAGAACAATTCATTGTTGGGAATACATCTTCACCAGAGATAATACTGCTAAGGTGATAACTAACAGTACTAAAGTAGTTAGTACTGCCATTACAATACTTAGTATTGTCCAGAGTTAGTTAATACTGCTAGAAGAATGATTAATACTGCTGATGGTCAAAGCTGCTGACTTGGAGATAAAGACGTATGGAGATAATTAAGGAATGTATATCTTTTATATTTTAGAAAGATTTGTATGTGATTATGATTGATAGTTATCTTGTAAAGGACTCCTTGTGGTGTATAAAAGGAGATCCTAGGTTAAGGTTTAAGATACGCATACACATACATAGACGAATACATCTTAGAGAAAGATTGTAATAGCTTCAAGGTTTGTAACCCTAGTACTATCAAGAGTACTCGTATTATCAATAATATTGAAGCAGTTTTTGATATATTCATTGTTGGTACTGTTTCAAATGTAAATACTTCTAGAAGTATCAAAGTGTAAATTCCGCATTACACTTTGATATACCCAACCAAGTCCTCAATCTTTGTTTATTTTGGATTCTTCCTAGGTAATAAACACCTTTACTAACGTAAAGAAATCGATCAAGGCGTGGAACAACAAGGGGGTTTTTTTTTTTGTATCAGAGACCGTTGCTTTGAGAAACTTTGATCTAGAAGAAACAAATAAGAAGAACTCTTTACTCACAAGGAAGAGATGGCTCCTATGGCTCTTTCAGATTCTGAGGTAACAAATGATAAATCCTGTTCTAAAAAATTATGAAGCTCTAAAGAAATAGTATGATGATTTGCTTGTTAAATTCGATGATACTGGTTTTAAAGCAGCTACATATAAAAGAGGTTTATCAATCTTAGAAGGACAAATTCTTAAATATAAAGAACATGAAGTTCTTTTTCTGAGGAAATTACTTTGCTTAAAAGAAGTGTAGGTCACAAAGAATATCTAATGGGATTACTTAGGACTGAACTTGAAAAGGTTAAAGAAAAAAAGGAGGGGTTTGAGTTTAAAATTGCAACATTTGAAAAATTAGCAAAAGACTTAGATCAGTTGTTAGCAAATCAGATAACTGACAAGAGCAAAAAGGGTTTTGGTTATAATGTTGTCCCCTCACCTCATCCTTTGATTCTTAATAGACCAACACCTTTAGACTTATCTTATTCAGGTCTTGAAGAATTCAACAAACCGAGGTAAAGATATGGTCTAGGGATTCAAGTTTAAAGCCTACAACTGGTTGTGATAAAGAGTCAGATAATTCTAAGGAGAATACTGATGACTCTTTAAAACAACAATAAAAGACTGATTCTAAAACTAGCTCTTTTAAGTCTTCACTTAAGGTAGACAAAGATTGGAAAGAAAAGTTTTTCTATCCTGCTAATCATGTCAGTAAAGTAGAACCTAAGAAAGCTAGGAAGAATAATGATGTTCCAATTATTGAGGATTGGGTGTCAGATGATGAGGAACAAGATGGGTCTAAGACTAAGCCTGAAAAGAAAACTGTTATTCCTACTGCTGCTAAAATAGAAAAACCAGTTAGGAAGCAAGTGAAGTATGCTGAGATGTACAGGTCACAAAGACCTAAGGGAAACCAAAGGAACTGGAATGGTCAAAAATCCAATCAGTTAGGATGTGACTTTGTGATGAATAATAAAGCATGCTTTTTTTGTGGAAGTTTTGACCATCTAAAGAAAGATTGTGGTAAAGGGATAATAAATCCAGTGTGGAAAAATACAAGGAGGGTGAATGATTACTATTCTACAAGAATGACTTACTCCAATCCAAGAAGAAATATGATTCCACAAGCTGTTTTGATGAGGTCTGGAATAAAAGCAGTTAATACTGCTAAGCCAAAGGATGCTCATAATGTTGTCAAGAGAAATTGGTTTCATGATGTTAAGGCCTCAGCATGTTGGGTTTGGAGACCAAAGCAAAAAGAAATTTTAGACAAAAGAATGATTCCAAAACACAACAGTGCATCTATGAATAACTTAAAAAGACTTGATAATATAGATGTACAAGAAGATTCAGTCTGGATGGCCATTAGTCCCCAAAAGAAGATGATGTGGTGGATCCTGTCCAAACAGAGAGGAAAAATGAAATTGATAAAGATCACTTTGGTTCAGATAGATGCATAGGCTCAGGGGAGGCAAGAGTGCAGCAAAGAAAAAGAAGAATCAGAGAAAGAAGTAGAAAAAAAGCAAAAAACCAAGAAATGAAGTGTTTGGAAGAATCCTCTCAGCAAAGAAAATGAAGGTTTAATTCAAGAAACTTGAGATTTGGAGGTAAATCACAAGTTTAGGGGAGGATTGTTGGGAATTAAACACTTAAGTTAGTATCTACTGCCAGGGATGAGTTAGTACTGCTAAGCCAACAGTTAGTACTGCTAGAAGAAAACAGTTTGTACTGCTCAAGATTACAACTGCCAGTACTAAATCAGTCAGTTAATACTGCTAGAGTAAGTTAGTAATGCTTGTACTAACTTAAGACTATTGAAGAACTTACTACTGCTGGTTATAGAGTTACTACTACTGGTTCAAGATTACTGCTGTTGGTAAAAAAGTTAATGTTGTTGAAAGTCTTCTTGTTGTTTCAACTGAAGTTATTGCTAATTGACTAAAGTTAATGATGATTAGTCAAACAGAAGACTGAAGATTAATGATGATTGAAGAGATTAATGCTGATTGAGAATTTGACTAAATACTTAGGAAAGTATTTAATATTTAGTCATTGTATTTAATATATTTGACTAAATATTTAGGAAAGTATTGTAAGCTCATTAGGACTCCTTAATGTATAAAAGGAGATCCTAGGCATCAAGTTTATCATCCAATTCCTATCATTCATCCTCATTATCATACACATGTCTACACAGCATCTCATTGTAATAGCTTCAAGGTTGTAAACCCCGGTACTAACTTAAGAGTACTCGTATTATTATCATTAATAATATTGAAGCAGTTTGTGATATATTCATTGTTCTTTGTTTGGTACTGTGCCATTGATATATCTTCTAGAGTATCAAATAAGTTAGATACTGCATACACTTTGAGTAAACATATAAAGTCTCAACCTTTGTAATTTATGGATTCAACCAAGGTAACATACTCTTTAACAACGAAAGAACCGATCAAGGCGTGGGATCAACATTCATCATTTCCGAAGACGAATCTATAGATAGTGCTTTTGCTAGATTTAATACTATTATTACTAGTCTAAAAGCTCTTGATGAAGGTCATTCTAGCAAGAACTATGTTAGGAATTTATTAGGGCTCTACATCCTAAATAGATAGCAAAGGTCATGGAGATTGAAGAGTCGAAAGACTTAATGTCACTATCTCTTGATGAACTTATATCGGGGAACCTCAAATTTTACAACATATCATTAAAGAAGAATCAAAAATAGTCCAAAGCAAAAGTTTGAAAGGAAATCTCTTGTTTCAAGGTTAATCTAGGAAAGTAATCTATTGATAGAAGAGTGGTTTAACTTCCTGAAGTGAAGAACGAAGATACGCCATGGCGGTAAGAATACTTCAATAATTTCTTCAAATAAAGGAAGAATTCTTAGACAACCTCTAACAACAAAAAGACGTTCCAAAGAAGCCGAGAAACGACTAAAAGGTAAAAGTGATAGAAAATCTTATAGATGCCGCGACCGCGAATCATCTTATTGAAAGAAATGACCAAAGCCACCGAAAAGACAAGAAACCAAAAACTTTGTCAAGGTTCTGGGAGTGATCAGCGGTAAAAGATTATGATGAAAAGGTCAAAAACGAAACGTGTCCCTCGTACTCAAGCATCAAGTGAGTATGTTCCGAATCCTTTTACTTAGTGATGAAACTCGTCATAATATTTAATCTAGTAATGAATATGATAAACTTTGCAAAATGAGTTTAAAGATAATCACCAAAAACAAAAGATTAAAAAGCCGCTAGAACTAGTTTAGAAAAGGAAATTAGTATTCTAAAAGAAAATGTGTCTACACTCGAGAAAAAGTAAGGAGTGATCTCGAATGTGTAAAATTTCATATGCCTTAAAATTGAAAATAAAAGCTTAAAGAGGAAGCTCTTAAACTAACCAAGTTTGAAAAGAGCACACACTGCTTAAATGAAATGCTAAATAATCAAAAACCCTCCAGAGAAAAGTTAGGTTTAGGGTTTAATTCATTTGAAGCATCATCTAGTGGAACTAAAGAAATAAAATTTGTAAGAGCCCAAAAAAAGGCGTTCTCTGATAGAGGTCCTATAAATATGGGTGGCCCCCTTAATGTGCAGGCGGCCCCCAAAGCAAATATGGGACCGCCAGTAGCAACTACGCCTGGACTTGAGAAGATTGTGTCTTTTCAAAAATATATTTTGGGTCCTAGACCAAAACACATAATAGTAAACAATATAAAAGTTCCCGTTGCTAGTGATAATGAAGTTAAACAATTTAATAAGTCATTATCAAAACCCGGAGTTGGATTTTTAAAACCTAATTTTAGATCAAAAACTCCACCACCTAGAAGAGTTATCAATAATTATCCTCGTCCTAAGACACCACAACCAAAAAGAAACATTGGTCGACAAAATCAACCTCGTGGCTTTCTTGTAACTTGGAACAACTTCCCACGTCAAAGTTACATGCCATGGGAAATGTGTCTTGCATTTCCACATCCCAACCAATTGCATCAAATGCAAAGGACATTTAGCACTAACAACTTTGGACCCATGAGATATTAGGGACCAAATGTTTAAGGTGTTGCCTTATATAAAAAGATATGCCTTGGAGTCAACTTGGAACCCGATGAGTGGATAAAGGATAGCGGATGCTCCAAACACATGACGGGTAACCGAAAGCTCTTCTTAAGCTACAAGGCATGCAACGAAGGTAATGTTATTTTTGGTAGCAATCTTCGCGTAACAACCTCAAGCAAAGGTACTATTTTAATGACCTCTCTCCAAATAGATAATTTAAGATTTAAATTTTTAAGTATAGGACAAATATGTGATAATAAGTGTAGAGTAACTTTCTCTGAGCATGATAGTGAAATCACTAAGGATGGTAAGGTCATAGGTAGAGGTATTAGGAAGAAAGGCTTATATGTGATGAAATTAGGAAATAAGCCTAAAGACCAAATTTGTCTAGCAACGATTGAGGAAAATTCTACGTTGTGGCATAGGAGAATTAGTCAACCGCAATATGCGTCTCATTCAATCGTTTTAGCATCTAAGAATATAGTTGAAACATACCTACGTTAAGTTTGATCAACACTTCTGTGATGCTTGCAAAATTGGAAAGCAAATATGCGTCTCATTCAATCCTTCATATGGAACCTCGTTGTCCATCCCGCCGTCGCGATTACGAAGAAACCGATACACCTATTCCATAGTTAGATTACTACTCTAGGTATACTTGGACAGATTTCTTAAGGACAAAACCAAAGCTTCGATCAATTAATAATATTTAGATAAAAAAAAATCAAAACCAATTAGGATGTACAATACTGTCAATAAGAACCGACCATGGTAGGGAATTTGATAATGAGGTGCAATTTGGAGAGTTTTGTAATGCCAATGGAATTACACATAACTTCTCAGCTCCACACACTCCTCAATCAAATGGCGGTGGTTGAAAGGAAGAATATGACACTTTTTTTCCAGAAATAAGTAGGGAATATGTAAATGAGCAATCGTACACAAAAGTTTTGGTGTAACACAGTAGACACTTCAACATACATTCTCAACCGAATCCTAATTAGAGCCATCTTAGGAACAAATACCTTAACGAACTCTTAAGAGGTAGGAAACCTACTCTATGATACTTTTAGAGTATTTGGAAGCAAGTACTTCATTTTAAACACTAAAGACTACCTCACAAAATAGTAAAGCCTACATCATCCTTAATAAACATACTAGGAAAGTCGAAGAATCACTCAACGTGACATTCGATGAAACTCCTCCACCCTCTAAGACATCACCCTGTAGGTGTGGATGAGACTTAGATGACAAACGCATAAAGTTACCGGAAAAAGAAAAAACCTAAAAAATGACATTGAGGATGAAACTTTAAAGATTAGACAAAATAAGTCCCAATATAAGGAATCTAGGAACCATCATTAGAAAAATTTCATAAGAACCTTCTAACCAAAGGACCCTTCGATCACAAGCCCAAAACCAAGTAAACTCCTTTTGTTTTATATCAACTATAGAACACAAGGATGTTGAATGAAGCCTTACTGATGATAGTTTGGATAGATTGCTAACAAGAAGAAATAAAATACAATTCATTGCTAACGACGTTTGGAGTTAGTTCCTAACTATGGGAATATGACAATCATAGGAACTAAGTGGGGTGTTAGAATAAGTTAGACAGAACGGTATTGATTTCTCGAAAAAAGGCTGGTTTAGTGCTCAAGGCTAAATCACAAAAGGCAATGATTATAATTAAACCTTTGCCTAGTTTGCTAGGATACTATTAGCTTATGCATTATGCTTTAGATGTTTAAAGCTATTCCAAATGGATGTAAAAGGTGCATTCATGAAATGGTTTTATCAAGAGGAGGTTATACGGGGCACAACCTCCCAGGATTCATTGACATTGAAAATCCGGAACATGTTATACACTAAAGAAATGCATATACGTCTTAAAACAATCACCAAAGCTTGGTGATGATAGATTAAAAGCATTTCTTATTAAACATGAATAGAAAATAGAAGGAAGATAACACATCTTTTACTAAGAAAAACAGTTTAAACCTCATCATCGGTCCAAAATATATTGTCGACGACATTATATCGACTCGAATTATCAAGACAGAGTGATGAATATTGCCAAAATCATGCATACGCGTTCGCGATAGCATATGGGTAAACTTAAAATTTCTTCCTGGACTACAAATAAACAAATGAAAGATGGTAAATGTTCTTAATCAATCTAATTAAAATAAAAGAAATGCTTAAGAAATTTGGCTTAGAAGAATCCAAACCAATGAAAACCCCCATGTCCTCTGATACCAAACTCACAAAAGACGAAGAGTGTGAGTCGATAGAAAGTACCAAGTATTAAGGCATGATATGTAGTCTATTATACCTAACGGCAAGTAGGCCCGATATCATGTTTAGTGTCCGCCTTTGTGCCCGCTTCCAAGAGGCTCCCAAAACCTCTCACCTTGAAGTGGTTAAGCGTATCTTCCAATACATTAAAGGCGCTACGCACTTAGGATTATGGTATCCTAAGGGGATCGGCATAGAAAATATAGTATATGCCGACTCTGATCATGCGGGAGATTATGTGGACCGAAAGAGCACTAGCGGTATTTGTACGTTCGTGGGATGTTGTTTGACATCTTGGTTCTGAAAGAAACAAACCAGTATTGCTATATCCACTACCGAAGCCGAATACGTAAACGCCGAAAAGGCATGTCAACAAGCACTATAGATGAAACAAGCTCTTATCGACTATGACATTCGACTCGACGACATCCCGATCATGTGCGACAATAAAGGCGAGATTGACCTTAGCAAAAACCCGGTGCAACATTCTCGAACCAAACACATCGAAATTCGTCCTTACTTTCTTCATGATAATGTCCAGAAATGACATATCTCAATCGAAAAAGTGCCGTCAGTCGACAACATCGCCGACATTCTTACGAAACCCCTTAAACGTGAATCGTTTACCTATCTACGTCTTGGTTTAGGAATGATGGAACTCATTCCACAAATTGTACTAGTCCGCTTCTCTTTCTTCTGTCTCAATTCTAGTCTGAGTTCCATTCCGTGTCATGACAACTTAAAATACTTCATCCGAAGCACTTTAAGTACTTTTAATTCGCGAAATGCAAATTAAAATGTCACTCTTCCTTGTAAATTTTTTGTCAAAACCAAGTCCAAATTCCCTCACTGAGGGCGGCCCCCATATCCTTGGCGCCCCCCTCCCCTAATATATTTAGGACCGCCATCAAAAAACTCGTATATTCCTCACTTAGTCAAAAAATTCAAATCACAAAACCAAACACACCCCTTCTTCTCTGCAGTGACGAACACGACTAAAACAACCCAAAAACTCAAAATCACCCATTAAAACACTAATTGAAGATAAAATCAACACCTAAAATCATTCATAACATCATCAACATCATCAATTGTAAGTCATTTCATCTATTTTCTTTCAATTTGAGTCTAGGGTTCATGATAAACACTAAAAATTAAAACTGGGGATTTTTCATTTTTCTTTTAATTTTGTACAATTAGAACTACTAGGATACAATGTATAACTAATATGCTTCCTGTAGACATAGAATTTTCATACATTAGTTAGTTTGTCGAAAAATTGATTTCAAACCAAAACCCCAATTTTATTTTCAAATCACTCACGTTAGAAATATAATAAAATTGTTGTTATGCATTCTTAATACCACTTAAAACAATTTCAAGACACAATGAGCTTAGGATCTCATGAACAAATTTTAAGATACATAATTCATATGTATGTTTCGACTTGTTTAGAGCAAAATCAAATTAGGAGCGTTTGGGTTAACTCTTAAGATTTTATTTAGGTCGAGTTAATCGTTACTCCACATTTGTCACATTTAGGCACACACTATAAACAATGTCAATACAACATTACAAGTAAATGATAATAAAATATGACCTCAATATTTTCTTTATAGGTAATCATGCCTCGTAAATCGTCTGAAGACTATAAAGATACAAGACAATACATTCCAATGATTTCCCATGAGTACCGTTCACCTATAAAAGAAAAACTAAGAAACCTTAAAAGTCGCTACATTCATGAGGGTCGGGTGGTATTTAATGACTTTGTGGATCTAAACTATGTTCGGTATTTGTTTAGTTTTGAAATCAATGACCAAATTTGTCCTCGGTTCATACTTGAGTTTTTAATCAATATCAACTAAACTATTTCGACGAAGGTCAAATATTTGTCGAGTTTGTGATTCAAAATCAATTCTTTTCATATTCTCTTGAAGATTTCGCACAAATTCTTGACATACCTTGCGAGGGTGCTTGCGTTTTTACTGACAAATGGTCACTTGACGAGTTGACATATGGTGTCCCTACGGATGGTCAATATCAAACCAACACTCCTTCTCCTAATGACTTCATTTCGTCTATTCGAATTGATCAAGAAGGACAAGTTCATTTCGCGATTTCACATAAGGAAGAAATTGATAGTTGTGGGGTGGGGGGGGTGGAATATCAAATTCTCACACATGAAAATTTAGACAACCATCAACCTTGGAATAAATTATCCCGAAAAACATTTTTTTGTCTGGGGGGTAATCGATCAATGTTCCGCGTGTCTTATTACTTGCTTTATTGTGTTATACACTCTGAAAAGTTCAACCTTGCCTATTTCATTGGGCAAAAAAACCAAAAAAAAAAAAAAAATGGAGGGGTGGTCACGAACTAAACAAAAGAGGTTAATTTTACCCTATGGTATGTTATTTAACCCGTTTGTTTAAATTTGACATGAATGAAAATCATGAATTGTACAATGAGTCTTATGTCTTGTACGATCGTGTCATGAATCCTCTTACTGCTCAACAAGAGCGAAAGACTAGAAAGGATCTTGGCACGAGAAGAGGTCGTTACTCCATGATGTGTGTTTCTACAAGCTTTAAATTTATAATAACTAAAAATACTGATTTTAACCAAAAACACAACATTCAGGCAAGTATACCCTATTCGAGTGTAATATAGTATTAGGTAAGTCCAGGTCGTTCCACGGGATTTGTAGCAATTCATAGATTGTTTATCAAGTAACAAAGCTAAATGATTGTCACGGATCAAATAGCCAAAACGTGTGTATAAAGCAAGCAAGGAACAAGACATGATCCACATAACATAATAGGTAGAGATAGAGCGAGACTTTATATAAACAAAGCATATAAGTCATATATGATGGGTAATCATAATGACAAGCATATCTACCAATGATAACATAGAATCCTTTCGGCCTATATACTATATCATCACGAGTGCATTAAGAATGGTTTATATCAAATATGCATAAATATGAATTCCTCCCAACCAGGTCGGTCAACATAAGGAAGGGTCTTAAACATAATTCTACTTGGGTTATTTATCAATTTACCACACGATTCTCACAAGTATGATATTGACACGCCATAGACAAGCGGTTCAAAATACATCAAGACAATTAACCCTTTCGGCCTATTTCAATTGCAATGATATACCAAAAGATAAACAAGGATCCAAGCAAGATAACATCGAATTCATAAACATGTATATTCATAAGTCATAGCAAAATTATCAAAATATTATTCATGTTTCACATATGAGAACAAAGTAACAATACCAATATTTCGACTAACATAACCACCAATCCTAAAACTAACAATTCCATGATCAACCAACAACCAAATGCTACTGAGATAACCGAAAATATGTCACCTAACTTCTGAAAATTCAACAACGTATCACCAAATGGAGTGTTTGGTAACAAGGTTTATGGTGATGATCTTAAGAGAATTTGGTGTGAATCCTCTAAGAATCAAGGTGATAAGTGTTAAGCTTATGGAAATGGATGATATGTAGGCTAGATATGGTGTTAGAATTCTAGAAATTCATGGCTATGGTGGTGGTTTGTGGTGGTAGTATGGTGGTGAAATGGTGGTAAGTGGTGGATTAAAGGGGTGTTTGGATCATTTGATCCAAGGATCCTCAGCACTCCTTTCTCCTCTCCAAAGGCTTTAGAGATTGTGTGTGTAAGATGTATGAAGATTGTATGAGAGATATATGAAATGGGAGAGCCAAGGAGGGTATTTATAGGCTTTTCGGGGGCCAAAGTGCGCCGTACACACTTATTTATGCGCCACACTTAGTGAGTTAATGCACACTTTATTAATTGCCTTTAATTCTCTCCACCGCCTCAAAAGTGCGTCGCATTTAGGGTAAAACCGCCGCACTTTGGGTGTTAAAGGACTTTTTCAATTCTGGTGAAAAAGTGCAGCGTACTTTTGGTCGTTTTGAGCCTTTGGGATTTTTCATGGTTGTATATAATTGAATTCCGGCCCGTGGCGCTTGACCAACTAAAACTTAGTCAAATGACACGAGTATGACAAAACAGTGAACAGGTGTCGGGAAGCATTCAACTTGAGTCTTTTCTTCGTTTAAGCTTCATTTCTTCGTGTTTTCTTCCGTTTTCTTCCACGACACATCTCAAGAACCTACAATATCAAATATACTCTATTCTATACCAAAATTTCTTATAATTAACCAAATTAGATATATAAAAGCATTGATAACGCGTATAGAAACATGTATAATTTGAGCGTTATCAAATCCCCCCACACTTAAAACTTTGCTTGCCCTCAAGCAAATCTAAGAAAAGAAATTTTATAAACAAGGTCCTAGGTGACAAGACAAGGAAATTTTTTATTTTTTTATATATATATTTTTATATTTTGATATAATTTTTTTTTGAGTGTGAAAATATCAAAAATATTTTTGGTTTTTGTAACAAATAAATGCAAAAGGCGCAAGCACCCCCCCCCCCCCCACACTCAAGGGTTTGCTTGCCCTCAAGAAAAATAAGGAAAATAATAAGGTTTACAAAACAAACATAGAATACCTAATGATCTTCACATATTTTTAATATGTGAAAACAGAGATGTTTGACAATACCCAATGATCTTCAAGCTGTAATAACATGACTAAGCCCTTCACGAATAAGGAAAGTATAATTCACTTAAACACTCGTATGTGATGTAATAGAGGGTAAAAGGGAAATCACACTCATTTGCTCAGACATGATTCATTATGTTACCATAGGCTTGTACAAGAAACAAAACTGCACCGACATAGCGTAAGCACCAGGTATATTTATCCATAGAGGAATTCTATTCGAGTTGTAATGTACAAGCTAAGGGTTAATAAGGGTGTGGACAAGGCATGAAAAATATATACTGGAATTGGTTTTATAATATACATATCGACAAGTCCCAAAAAAAAATGAAAATGAAGCAGGCCTTCTTCATCTTTATCGAAATGGTACAACACTCATAGCAAAGCACGAGCAAACCATAAGCAAAAATCAACCAATCATACCAAGCAACTAGCAACCAACCAGAGGGACTTTCGACAAAGGGTAAGGCTAGGCTAAAGGTTATATTTTTTTGTATTTTTCATTTATTTTAGTGGATGAAAAAAATAAATAGAATGGCTCAGCGGGTTAAACAAGGGGTATCTAGCACTAAAGATGAGTGCTAACATATGGTTTTATTTGGGTGGTTAGCTAATCAGTGTAATTAGCTAAAAGAATATAATTAAATGGAATGGCTATTTGGGTTAAATCCTAAGTTGCCTCTTTATCACTTAAAAATACCTATATCACGCGAACGTGATCTCACTGCGGTCTCGTAATGATTTCAAGCACAAGGTCTAGAATCAATAAATTACTGGCACACTCATAGTCAAAGGAATCAAGCACAAAATACGTATGCTATATACAGGCTCAAAATCCTCACATATTTACTGGAATGGTTATAAATGCAAGGGGTTATTTATAGGGCAAGATAGGAAAACTATTCAACTTAACAATTCTAGTCCCTGCGAGTCTTGCCTAATGATAACTAATGTAATTCCGGATAAGTCAACATATTTTAAGGCTAACAATCTTCCCCCAATATGTGGACATACGGAATTACTTACAATGTTCCTATCAGGTACAAATACAACACAAATAAAGTCTTCCAAAGCGCTTCCAAAGCTGAAGATGTCTTCTGAGTTCTCCTGGTCTTGAAACTTGTACTCCAGCTTGGATCTTCAGTGTCTTTAATTGTACAGGAACCATTGTAGTATGCATGAGTTGGATTAACTTCCCCCCAATTCATGCAGCATGTCTTGAAAAGCTTTCTTCATAGACTCCTTTTTGGCGAAGTTTCTGAATCAGCTTCCCCCCAAACCAACATCCCTATTTTGAGCAGATTCTGAAACTTTGATGTAGCTAGAAAAAACTTCTATTTGACATTTACGTGCACAACAGAATTTTGTAGAAGTAGAAAACCACATCAAATACTACTGCTACTTGTCATTAGGTCTTGGTGAATATTCGTTCGGGGGTACATGCAAGGAATCAACAACAATTCTTCTCACGTATGCAGAATACTTCACAAACCATACTAAGTATACACTACTTCCCCTTAGAAGTTGACATAGTAACATCAAAGTCAACTAAGTCCCGGATGTACACGTTTTCCCCCATGATGGTTGCGAACTCTCGGAAGCATCATTGTCATGTACGTCCATATACTCGAGAAGTTCTTGTCATAAGCATCAATCTTGAAAAGTTATGAAAGACATTGAAGAACTTTGAAAGATTTTGCTTAGACTGTGAAGTAACATTGACGTTATGTAGCTTTAATTATCCCGTGAGAATTGCTGATTACATCTCAACCTTTAAACTCTCTGGCTAACTTACCAACCTCGTATTCTGTCGGCTATTTTTGTGACCGCTAGGTGAAGTAAACCCGATATACCAAACTTGAAACTGAAGTAGAATCCCCCAAATTTGTTACTTAATCTTGCACTGTTGTTGATTGAAGAACGGTGCAAGATTAAATCTATAAGTACTCTATACTCAACCAGAAAAGTATAAGAAGTACACCACCTCTTGAAATTATCTACATCGACATCTGCGTGTGACACTGAGTACTACAATGTAACTCCTTTAAGTGATAGCTATAACCTATGAGCACTACAATGTAATTCCTTACATCAGGAAATAACTAGATAATACAAGTCTTAATCATAAGATGTATACATTCAAGCAAGTCATCAATCGATAGATTGGGTTTGAAGAAAAGGGGTAGAAAATAGAAGGAAGTCTCGATGATGAAATAAGCAGATGCCTTCGTGAAACCTACTTCAATCTCAAATAAGGGATACCAAATCAACTCCGTGATCACTTGTCATCATAATCCGAATCTTTAGCCGTTTGTCGTTTTAGTGAATCTTCTTCAGATCATTTTTAGTGTTATGTATCGTGTTTGTTGTGTTGTTGAAATCACATAACGTTCACGGGATTTTACAATTCTATGACTTAAACAGTAAAAAGAATCGACTTTTACGAGATTTTACTAAATCAAGAAAAAACCGTGAATAAAAAATTAATTGTTGTTGGTGAAATCGTTTTTGTTATCGAAGTACGTAAGCTTTTGTAACGATTAATGAGCTTAAAACGATGACCGGTGCATAAACTTTGAGCTTGAAATGATTAACGGTTGATTAAAACTCAAATAGGTACTAACGGTGCAATGACGAGTCACTTTGGATGAGTAACGGGCTGTTTTGTAGCAATTGAGGACTAATGGTGTAAAACAGTTTCAACTTGAAGGTTAATGATGCAACAATGGATGAATGGTGAATTGGTTATGAAATCCAGGGGCTGAAAGTGTAATTTCGAATATATTTAATATGAAAAATGTTTCCCGCTCATAGATTGTCACTTTTCTTATTTGTTGAAAAATTATAACATGTAACAGACGTATTTTGCTTCTCACGGTGTCGTACGGTTATCGTTCGTTCAATGAGAATATACCACGATGTTAGCCTCAATTTATTGAGTCGAACAAGAATGTTCGGTCACTCTACGATGGAACTTCGGTCTTTAATTAGTTAATGTTGTAATAGGATATTATCGGGAATCGGGCTCGATTCTTTAACACTTTTAACCACAAACAAAGATCAAATCTTGATTTTTCTTGCCATTTTTTCGAACCAAAAAAAATAAACAAACCAAGCCACGAATTTGATCTTGTTTAAACCAAATAAACATTAGATAACAACACGTGATTCCCCATATGTTCTATACCAATGTTATCACGATTCACCCATATAACACAAGTCCGGAGGCTTGTTAAAATGGAAAGAAAAGGTATCCAAATTATTTAAGAAAGAAATATGAGATGGGAAGAGTGTGTGTGTTTGTTGAGAGAAAAGAAGGAGAAACACGCACACACACTTTTACAAAAGTGAGCTTCACCCCTCTATGGAAGTATGGAGGGGGTATATATAGTCCTAGTGACACATAACTATCGCACCTAGTCGTTATTAGTCCCTACGTGTCTAACTATATATGAACTAATGTAATTCGGATTATGCACCATATTTTAAGGCTAACAATCGGTCGCGAAGCTCAAAGAATTCATTTGAGTAGGAGTAAGATTCGGGAGTAAAAGCTTCCTCCATAGGAGAAGGGCATCAAGTTGATGCCTTGAGGTAATTTTGCAATAACATTAACTTTTTCCCTATCTACCTCAATCCCAGATTTCGAAATCTTGTGGCCGAGGACAATGCCCTCCTTGATCATGAAGTGGCACTTCTCCCAATTTAGAACAAGATTGGTGTCTTCGCACCTTTTGAGCATTTTGTCTAAATGGGAGAGGCATGATGCGAAGGAATCCCCGAAGACCGAAAAATCATCCATAAAGACTTCCATTGTTTCCTTGATCATGTCGTGGAAAATGCCCATCATGCGCCTTTGGAATGTGCCAGGAGCATTACATAAGCAGAAAGGCATACGTCGATAGGAAAATGTTCCATAAGGGAAAGTGAAAGTAGTCTTCTCTTGGTCTTGCGCATCAATCGGGATTTAAAAATACCCGAAGAATCTATCTAAGAAACAATAGTACTCGTTACCAGCTAATCGCTCTAACATTTGGTCCATGAATGGTAACGAGAAATGGTCTTTTCGGGTGGCATCGTTAAGTTTCCTATAGTCAATACAAACATGCCACCCGGTATTACTTTCAAGTCACCTTTCGGGTTAGTAACGGTATTGCTAGGAAGAGGACCCGAACTCGGAGGTTTGTTCATTTGAAAATAATTACTCAACATGTTCTCAAGCTTGTTGTTTTGTTGCAACATCGTGGCCTGAAATTTGTTTTTCAACTCGACTTTCATATTAGTTATTTGATTTTGCATAGCTTGCATGTTTGTTTCATTAACTTTCATGTAATTTGCGAGTTCATTAGACGAAGTAGCTTAAGTTGGTGGAGTCAGAGCTTGGTAAGTTGAATTTCCTGGGTTATAATTATTTCCCCGGTTTTGATTGTTTTAAACTGGTGGAAAACTGGGTGGTCGAACTTGATGAGCTACACTCGGAGGGCGGTGTCCAGCATTTCCCTGATTATAGTTTACTGCGGCTGCAGAAACATATGCTTGAATATTATCTTGATAACCTGAAGCATTGCCATCGATGGCAAGACACTGGTAGTAAGGGTGTGGTCCACCACAAGTAACACAACTCTCTTCAACCGCTTTAACGGAGGCTGGAGGAGTTATGTTTTTAAGAAGCAAAGCCTTAGCGGCATCGGTAAGTGAACATCGAATGAAAGACCCAAGGTAGAAGTGTTCGTACTCACTTTGGCAACAACCGGTCTATTTCGTGAAGTGCGAACTTTCAACATATTCTAGATAAGGGTTAAGGCATCCTTTGGAGTCTTAGTCAAAAGATTGCCACCGACGGCTGCATTCAACGAATCTTGATCGACTGATGTTAAGGAATTATAGAATGTATCAATTTGGTGTAATTTTGTGAAACCGTAATGTGGGCATGCACGAAGGAGATCTTTGAATCGCTTCCATGCCTCATAGAATGATTCATCAAATCATTGCTAAAAATTTGTAATCTCATTGCGGAGATTTATGCACCCCCCCCCCCCCCCCCCCCCCCCCCCCCCCCCCCACCCCCCCCCCCCCCCCCTGTAATCTCATTGCGGAGATTTGTGGTTTTTGAAGGAGGAAAGAATTGGTTAATGAATTTGGAAACAAGATCTTCCCAAGTCACTATAGAGCGAGGGGCTTCTTTTTCGAGCCAAATCTGGGCTGCCCCCTCGATGGAAAATAGGAAAAGCATAAGCTTAATCGACGAGTTAGGCACATCTTTATACTTAATCGTCGAAGTAATCTTGTTGAACCAACAAATATGAGCATGAGGATCTTCCTTCTCAAAAACGCAAAATTGCTTAGACGTTACAAGATTGATTAAACAGTGTTTAAGCTCAAAGTTCT
>BQNB010076302.1:0-31196 GCA_026074375.1 Tanacetum coccineum | reverse complement strand
TCCATCATCTTTCTCTCTAACAATCCAACCCATATCTCACTTATTGTTCTTGGTTGATCTTAAGATTACTAGTATTCTACACATAGAAAACACCTTCAAACATCATCTTAAGCTTAACCGACATCCTTAACGAATCCAACCAGATAAGCCAATCTTCATAAGAATCAACCTCAGTATAAGAAACGTCCCACCAGGAAGAAATTTTACGAACAATCTGTCTTAAAATCGAACATTTGAAAAATAAGTGACAAGCAGTTTCCACCTCACCTTCGCAAACAGGACATATAATAGAACCTATATCGATACCACGACGAGAAATATTGAAACGCAACGGGAGAGCATTCATCTTAACTTTCCAGGCAAGGATATTCACCTTAATAGGCATATACTTAACCCATCGAGTTTTAGAACTAACCGTAGGAAGATAATTATCATCGATCACCCTCCTAATTGAAGCCACCGAAAACTCCCCCGACCCTTCCAATGACCAAGTAAACCTGTCCGATATCGGCACCAAGGCAACCTCCCGAATCATATTCGATAAAGAATCAAGCTGTCTCACCTGACGACGAAAAGAAGTGTCTAAACTTAGATCGTTTAGCTTAGTCCTGACACTAACATCCTTATCGCACTCTAACGCATAAAGCCTGGGAAAAGCAACTTTTAAAACACCTACGTTAAGCCAATTATCCTCCCAAAATAAAGTATTATCACCATTCCCCAATTTATGCCTTATGTAATCCATAACATTAATACCTTTTTCTGAAAGTAATCGGACCTCTTTCACAATGTTCAACCAGCAAGAACGAGGGCTAGTAGTAGTATACGACCCTACCTTCCCATCCTCTCCATGGATAGCTTTCACAACCCTAACCCATAACGCCGAGTTTTGGTAATAAAATCTCCACAGCCACTTAATCAACAACCCTCTATTTAACGCATACAAACTTGCTACACCGAGACCCCCCTTAGCTTTATCAGCCAACACGCTAGACCATTTGATCCAGATCGCTTTTTTACTATTAAAACCATTACCATTAAAAAAATGGTTTCGAATTGATTCCAGAAGCTTTAACACCCTTGAGGGAACTCGATAAATCGACATATGAAAAATCGGGATTGACCCTAACACCGACTTGAGCAGCGTTAATCTACCTCCAATAGATAAGGCTTTCAATTTCCATTTAGATAACCTATCTTTCACCTTGTCCACGACCTCCTGCCACTCTTGCGCCCTAGACATCTTGCCTCCAACTTTAGTGCCAAGGTAAATGAACGGAGTTTTGAGAATGAGGCACCCAAGTTTAGAAGCCGCATTCTTGACCAAATCCCCCTCAACATGCACCCCCATGATCTTACTCTTACTCATATTAATCCTTAGACCAGAAACACGGTAAAAACATTCCAAAACATTAACAAGAGTATCAATATTCCCATCGTTCCATTGACCAAGGAACACCGCATCATCCGCATAGAACATATGAGACAATGTAAGCGACGAATTAAGATTAATACCAGTGAACAAACCTGCATCAACCACTCGTTGGAATGATAAATGAAGACTCTCCATGATAAGAATGAATAAGAACGGCGATAACGGATCACCCTGCTTCAAGCCTTTGAAAAATTGAAATTCCTCCGTAGGACTACCATTGATAAGAATGGAGCCTCTCGAAGATCGAAGGCTGTTTTGAATCCACGTACACCATTTATTACCAAAGCCAAATTTTTTTAAAATCTCATCCAAGAAATCCCATCTAACCGAGTCATAAGCTTTTTCGAAATCAACTTTAAAAATTACAGCTTTTTTCTTCTTCGCCGTACACCAATGCAAGACCTCATTAAGAATGAACGGACCATCAAGGATTTGCCTATCCTTAATAAAAGCAGATTGTACCTCGCTGACAATATCCCCTAAGACCCCAACAAGACGATTCGCCATAATTTTCGCAATGATTTTATATATGCTACCTATCAAACTGATAGGCCTAAAATCTTTAACCATATTTGCACCAGGAAATATTCGGAATATAAGGGGCGATAAAGATGAATTACATCCTTTAGGAATATCTCCATTAGTAAAAAAATACTTAACCGCCTCATAAACATCCGATTCTATAGTCACCCAGAATTCACGATAAAACCCAAATGTAAAGCCAACGGGTGCCAGGATACTAATACGTTCCACAATCCCACACAGCCCGCTTCACTTCTTCCTTTGTAACATCACATTCCAGCTCTTCCATTTGATCATACGTTAAAACTTTAGGAAAAATCATCTCAATACTCACACGTTTTTCACATGGTTTTCCAAATCTGTTACTGAAATGATTGAAAAATTCCTGTTTAACCATATTTGGCCTATCTATCCAAACACCATTAGCCAAGACTCCTACCCGCTAAACTAAATTGGACTATACGATATTTGGTTTAGCATAAGACCATAAATTTTTTTGAATTCTCATCCCCCTCCACTGCCCACTTGACTTTAGCCTTTTGTGTCGCTTTTCGTACTTTGAGTTTTCTTCTATGAAGCAAAGCGAATTAAATAACCTCCATCTCTTTTCTAAGGATCTCATCAGATATATTACCTTTGTCAATATCCGCGTCCATCTCCTTGAGCTCTCCCTTAAGACGATTCGTCTCTCCCTTCGATTTGTTATTAAACTCACGAATCCACTCTCTAATTTTTGACTTGAGAAATTTCAATTTGTACATCATATTACACATCCCATTCGAATGGTCACCAGGCGCAACTCTCCACGTGTCAACAACGAAATCATTGAAACCATCCACTTCCATCCAATAATGAAAAAAACGAAAAGGAGTCGGCCCATAATCAAACTTTGATTCACAGAGTAATATCGGACGATGATCAGAAAGAAATCGATCCAAAGTAATCGCACAAATGTTAAGGTTGTTATTCATTAAATTTTCGGATATCAAGAACCTGTCGAGCTTACTCATTTTCGACGCAGATTTATGACACCACGTGTATGCACATCCTCCCAACATAACCTCTTTTAAACCCGCGTTACTGATAAAAGAGTTGAACCTATCCGCACCACTTTGATAAAAAATCGACCCAAATCTTTCAGACTTATCTCGGACTTCATTAAAATCACCCATCATTACCACCTCTCCAACCCATTGATTACATACATGAGTCAAGTAATCCCAAAGCAGACATTTATCCTTCAAATCATGAGGAGCGTAAACAGCAACAACGAGCAAATTAACTCCTGTCTTCACCCACTCTCCTCGAGTAATGACAAAATAATCAGAAACCGTAGTACTTGTTTTACGAAAAGAATTCGGATCCCACACACATAGAATCCCCCCCGAATTACCAACAGCATCACTATGAACATAATCGAAAGCATAATTCCCCCAACATAATTTAACAGTGACTAACTCCATACTCTCCATTTTTGTTTCCTGAAGCGCCAAAAAATTCACCTTGTTTGTAACACATAAATCCTTTACCCAATCCTTTTTAGCCTTTTGGGCAAGGCCTTGAACATTCAAGGATAATAGATTCATCTATAAACTTCCGCCTCTCCTTGTGATTCAATAATGCCCGTCATGTCTCTCACACAACCCTCCATATTGTATCCCATAGTTTGACCCACCTTCACTATTTCCTCCAAAAGACTTAGGATAGAACCTCCTGTACGCGGAACCTTAGATTTTTTAAATCTTCCTGAACGAACCGAATGAGAAGCATTATCTTTTGAACCCATATTGTGACTATTATTAACCGGACCATTAAACGACTCCTCCGTATTAAAGTTTTGTTCACTACCTCCAGCTTGACTTTCCACATTCCCAATATTCTGTCCCACCTTCTCAACCTCTTCGTTAGGAGTGAAACCTGGAGGATATTTAGGGCTTTCATTCACTGTATTCCCGTGAGAATTATCATTCCTTTGTTTATTAAGTAACGGATAAATCTCAAACGGATCATCTGATGGTATCTCCTTCTGTCCCGACAAAGCCTCGAACATAGTCTCCGGTACATTATTAACATCACTCTCCTCTCCCTGACTTCCCACATCATGACTCACCGAATCTCCACCCTTGAAGTCCTCAACAGAATGATCCTCATCATCGGATTCCTCCATCATATCTGGAATCCAACCCGGTACCTCTTTGGCGCGAATCCAAAACACCTTGCCACGATAAACTATTTTGAAATTTTCAAAAATATTCCATCGTGACTTTGTATGAATACATAACCTTCTCGAATGGAAACAGGACTCTTCTTGATCGTCGACATCGAGCAATTCTCCCCATTTATTTGCTATCTTCTTAAATGTACTGTCCGACCAGAGTTTAAAAGGGACTCCCTCAATTTCAATCCATGCACTTCTCCCTTCTACTGTAAAATCAAGAGATGCTTGCTGCAATACCGAGAACCATGATCCCACTCCAACATTGCTACGAAAGAGATCTTTTGTCTTACACGAATCAAACTCTAGCATCACCCATAACTCACCCATATAGCGAATATGAATATCATTAAAACCTTCTTTCATAAGAGCAATCTTGAGGTTAGATAGGGACGAAAATTCTTTCACCCTACCCAATAAGGAATTTGCCACATCTTTGGAGTAAAGACACTCATCGTCCAGAACTAAAACTGGAATAGGTTCACCTTCCTTTTCCCCAGTCTTACCGCCTCCTTTAACCGCTTGAACATACGAATTACTATTGGCCTTGTTACTGCTGTCATAACTAGGCATATTGCTATCTTTCCTTTGTGTGCCCCCCACCTTATACTCATGAGCTTTATTATCCCTCTTAGATTCCCGATTAAATTTAGCAATATTGGCGTGAAGTTTAAAACGATCAACCCACACCGTGCAAAGATTATTCACCAATCTTTCCACATTAAACACATTAATGGAACGAAACCGAATCTCTTACCACCTTTAGTTCTCTTCGAAGGGATAAAAGAATCAACTACGTGACCATACTGTTTGCACGCGTGAAATAAGTCTTTGGCCGAACATGATTCTGGGAAATTTGTAACGAAAATCGATGTCGCAATTTTTGAAACATCATCCTCCTTAGATCTATAACTCCCCATATCTCCGTTAATCAATGATCAACACAAATATAGGGATCAATCAGATCGATAGCCGCCTTCGAATATAATTATTTTGGATTGAAGGGATATCATATTTAGTATAATGATGATATGGTTAGGAATCGATGATGATGATATGGTTAGGAATCGGTGATGATGAATGAATATTTAGATCAGGGGGATTAAAGAAACCTTACCTTGGAGATGCCGCCATGAGTAGAACAAGGTATTAATCTTAATTATGTGCGACAAAGGATTAGTGGGGCTGGTTAGTGGTGAGTTTTTAGTTTTTTTTACCACAGAGAAGAGATATGGTGGACCGCTTTTCACTTGAATGGCTCTCTGAGTTTTGTAGTTTATGTAGAGTTAGACATCATTTGGTCTCTATGCATGAGAGTTTTTCAAACTTTAAACAAAATGGAACCAAATCATCTCAAAGTCATAATATAGTGAACCAAAATTGAGAGGTTTTTGAGATTTCGGTGTAAAAGTGCATATATATTAACTAGTTATAATACCCGTGCACGCACGGACTTTTTTTTAATTTTCATAATTATGTATTTTTATCGATTAAAATACAAACAACTTAACGTGTTTTAAATGATTACTTGTTGGATTAAAAATATGAAATCTTCGTAATTAACCTCAGTTTCCAAGCACTTTGAAACAAACTCGTATTTTTATTAAATGTTTGTATAGCGGTAGCATGTTAGTTGTTAAAAGTACAAAAAAATCTATACACAATTCTTTTTAATCAAAAATATACGTTTAACATGTTAAAAAAAGTTAAAACTAAAATCAATGAGCTTGTGTCCCGATGTACCACATCAGGGCCGTCTTTAGGGAAGTGCAAAAGGTGCCATGGCACAGGGCCACCGCTAGACGAGGGTCACCAAATTTCACGCCGTTCTAGTATATATAAACAAGCAATATGAGGCTCAAGTTTAATTAGTTTAGGCACTATTGATACATGCGTATTTTGTGTGTGCGTTTAAGGGCCATTTTTGGTGATAGCACGGGGCCACCGAAATCCATGAGACGGCCCTGTACCACATGTTGAAAGTTCTCTAACTAAACGGTCATGAATTCAAATTCTACTTAAGTCGTTTAAGATAAACTTGTGATTCATACATTTTGAGGTAATTAGTTGTCAGTTAAAAAAAACCACACTTAATCAAAGTTGAATCAGTTGTTAAACAAAAAATAGATGAAGTAATATATTTGTTCTAACCAAGCTTTATAAGAATCTTGGTGCAACACTAAAATCTACAAAGAACATACTAATGGCTACCCTCAAACCATCTTCAAACATACTAATATTTGAAAGCGACTAACAATCAGTTCACTGGTAGCATCATAACATGTACTATTTTGTTATCTTGTTTCAAGTCATCCGGGTATGGCTCAAATATTAGGTTAAAAAAGTGGTGGCATATTTAAATTAGAAACATTATTATAAACCTAACCTTAAAAAATGAAGATTTAGGCAGACCTGGGATATTAACTGTCGATTATGAGCAAACCTTTATGCATCATTTACCATACAAACGGCCTTAACACGTAGATTCTTAGCATCAGAATCGTTGTCATCCGGATTAAGTCCACCAACCCGCCCGCACTCTTATCTGAAAAAACATCAATAAAATAATTATCAACCACCACAACCTCATCACATATACCTCAAAATGATTATAAAACAACACTAAACCTAAAAAGGCTTAAATGTGAATTGATGACATTAGCAGTGAAATGTGAATTTATTTCCCAAAAGCTTAGCCTAAAATAATTAGGATGAGACAATAAATTTAACATTTAGTTGTTCAATATGAGCTACGCTCTTACTTATTTGGCACATCCCAAAGATTTACTTTACAAAGCGTAACCATTTACCGAGCCTAGAGATACTTCAAAACGTTAGGACTATATGATGTTGTTCATTCTACAACCATCACACTTACAAATTAACAGACATTAGCTCCTTCTTAAGCCTAGTTTCATACTTTGATCATATTCATAACACATAACACAAACTAACTAACAAACAAATCTTATAGGCAAATCAAACCACCAATATCAAAAATTAAACCAGTTAAACAATTAATTCGCCGTCCAACTAAATATCAAAAACTCAAAACAACTGTTATCGCCTGATTACAGCAACAACCTGAACTTTAACAACACATATTAATTTCTTATACATTCACAATATACTTCAAATTAACTATATATAACAAAAATAAAGACATTAGAAAACACACAAACTAACAACACAAATCAAAAAGTTACATCAACGAATATATATATATATACAACTTGTACGCTAATCAAACCTATAGCACAACATGAACCAGTTAACCCGATGTCAGACTAAAACCGCATCGATCAACACATATAAACAAAAAAAATTACCTTTTACCTTAGCAACAATAAAATACATCACAAAATTCTTATAGAGCACAAACCAAAGCCACACGAATTATAATGTTAAAGAGGGATTTGTCTTATATAGTCTGATCGAGAATCTTGAGTATTTTCACAATGTGGGTCAAGTAGTTTTACCCAATTTCACGCGACATAAATTTTCGGGTTATTTTAGCATTGAGTAAAATAGTTGTTGGTGAATGCATTTTTAAAGTGAAGCCTTGAATTTGAAATTAGTAGAAAAGGAAAACAAAACCCATGGTTACTACTAATTAGTACTCCCACGTCCAAAGTTAAGATCAATTTTCAAAAAAAAAAGTATATATCCCATATCTACATAGTTCTAAGCTAGATACTCTATATAGTGTCGCATTAATAGTGACCTGGAAATAATAGAGTAAGACAAGTCCAACCCATCAAGCTACCCTGCATTTATGATATAAAGGACAAAGGTGTATTGATTGACGAATTTTGTTATGATTTTGTTCTATAACTAAAAGTCCAAAGTGACTACTTATCATCTTTCCCCGAAGCCTCTTTAAGATATATACAACGAAAACTGTTGAACTACGGACGTAACTGCAAAAGTTCGGTCGTGAATTAGACTTACATAATCAAGTCTCAAATTGTGAGTCCTTATTTACCATGGGGTAAACTAAAATATACAACTTCTCTAATCCATTCGAGTGTCTAGTTGCAAATAGTAAATGTTAAATACCTTCGCAGATGACGGCTGCTTCTGTGAATGATCGTTTAAACCCTTGCTTCTTAATCAGTACGGAACCTGAAAAACCAAAGCAAAATGGAAAGGTCAGAACACACGTTCCGGAAACGTAAAAAGTAAGTTAGAAGTGATAAGAAAACAATAAAAATGGTTCATGTGGTTACGCTTAGTAAGTTGCCGTCCTAGCTCAATTCAATAACAGTAAAGACGCAACAACTGCAACTACATAATATTATGATTCATTTTTTAAACGTTGCAAGTGCCATCAACATGGGAATACTGTTGTAACTCAAACATGTGTAGTTAATTGCCTCAGTATAACAATATAGACAATTGAGCACAAAAGGATTCTAACACAATTATCTAGGTGGGCTTACTCACCATTCACACAACATGATAGCCATTCAGGCAAGATGTGATTGGCTAATTAGCCACCAAAAATTCCCACAAACTCTAACTCTTATAAGTCAAACATGTGTAGTTAAGACTTTACACCTGTTAAAAACCCAAATTCAATCAATATAATGATAGTCATCAATATTATGTTAGGATGAAGGAGTAAAACCCTAAATTAAAGAAATTGATTATTTAATGTAAGAATACCCGGAAGAGATGAGAAGCATCCCTTAATTCCTGATAGAAACACCACCGCCGATTAAGTCATTATCGTTGATCATCTTCATAGATTGTTAGTTTCGGGGAAAAGAATTGGAAGGGAGTGAAATCCAGTAACTAAGGCCAAAACTGAGATACTTAATGCACATTCTGCTCTAACTTTTTATCTAACTCAAGGTTAGTAGGCGCAAAGTAGCCCGCACAGATCCACGAAAAACATCAAAACTCATCACAAACACCAAACAATCAATAAAACATTAAAAGTCATACCAACCACTAAACCCTATATAAAATCATGTAAAACATATTTTATAACAATCCAGAGAGAAAAATTAATAGTTGACCAGTTGGAGCCCCAAATAATATTGGCTTAGGGTTCATACTCAATTGTGTGATAGAAAACCTCAAAATTGGTGAATGAGATGATTAAATTTAAGATAATTCATGCTACATATCTTATTCTTGAACGGACTGAATCAAAGTTTCGAATACAATTTCATTCTTTTAATTGATTTGGTTTTTTAGACACCTTTAAACACTCTCAGATTGGATATAGTCGGGTTACAAATCCAGAGATTGTTCTTTGAATGTTTCGTTTCAAAGGGGGTATTTATTTGTTCCAATTTTCGTTTTAACCCCTAACCTCTTTGTGATTAACTCCGCTTTCCTAAAAGTTTTTTTTATTTTATTTTTGACACATATATTTTTTACACAATTTTTCAGAAAACCACATAAAAACGAATTTTTATAAACTTTAGCCAAATAAAGAAATATTTAGGGTTTTTTAATAAAATTATTTACAAAAAGAAAATCTAAATTTAAAAAATATTACTAAATAAAGTATGATTTGATTTTTTGAAATATAAAAATTCCCACTTGAGGTTTTGCTTTATAAGATAAAAGATATGAAAAATACTTATTTTTTTTTGGTAAAAGATGAAATATTATTACCAAACAGAGATGTATACATAGTTAGAGAAAGGGATTGGACAGCCCCGACCCTTTAAACTTACACCAAACTAAACATCATACACAAAGCTATATCTGATAGCAATGCAACATTACCATCTCTAATAAGAATCAGAACAAGCCAAAGTAGCAACTGTTCTATTCATTCCTCTAGCCTTTTTACTTATTTGGCACAAATAAAAGATTGAAATCCGTATGTTGTCATCAACTTGTCATTCATCGTAGTGACAAGTTTTCTCAAGTTCATAAAAATGCATTCGATATTTATTTTTCTTCTGCTTCGAATGTGGCACAAATTCAGGCCTTTTAGAGTACCACTTCACGTCGATACTTTTGCTGTTCAGTCAATTATTAACGACCATGTGGGGCTTTTTTTTCTTTTCTTGAACGGTCATACGACAGTTTGCTAGTAGCCGGTGCTTATTTTAAAGTAAAATAGATAAGTAAATAAATAACTTTATTATTATGCTTTAAACTTAAATGTTACGGCCGCTGTCTTACTTTTAATATAAAATGGAAATATAGAAGGACAAAAATTTGCAATAACAATCTCAAACACCCTTCTAATCATGGTTTTAAATTCGAACCAGATGTTGAACCGGTTTTCTCTCAATTCTCCGTTTTTCTGAGTTTTATGTTTTAAAATCTCATTTTTTATCCCAAAGCTACTAATATATACGATTAGAGTTTGCACTCCTCCTCGAAAAGGTTTAAATTGGCGAAGAAATCATGACCCGTACATCTTTTCTAGGTGTCGTGATCCTTCACCAAAGAGCTTGGTTCAGTTGTAATATAGGTCAATTCTTGACGATGCTTGATATTTCTTAGTCAAGCGTGTGTTAAATTATAGATGTGTACGTGCGTTAGAGAGGTTTGTTGGGTGGTTTGTCTGGCATCAAACTTTTTTAAATGATAAAAACTATTTGATCTAATATGGTATCACTTACATCTTTTATTTATTCAGTGGCGGCAAAAAAATTAACCATTTTGTCACTTTTATATTGTAATTTTAGTAAAATATGGCTCATTTGACATTCTCCTGTTGGGTTGTTTTTTATAACTATTAACCATTAAAGATCACGAGTACGCAGCGGAAAACATAGATCACGTATAGAATTTGCAATTAATCAAAAGATCAAGAACGTGTACCACATCTTTAGCAATTAACGAACATCCGATTCTTGGAATATCGCTTGGTATAAATAGAATACCATCTATCGCAGAAACTAATAAAGTTACCAAAGTATGTACACATCTATGTGGTGTTCGCATGCCGTCTCTGAGATACGATAGGATTGCTAGTCCTTTCTTCACCAATAAAGAACAAAATATAAATACGAACATCAAAGGCTCTTTTGTTCTTGTGTTTATATTAAACATCGTGCCCTAACCTTAAAAGGTTGTATCGCTCGCCATATCGGTAAAGATCAAGTGGAAAGAGATTTAATATTCATGTAGGATATTAATTCTGATATTATTGCATGCGTATATAAGTATTTAATGCATGTGATTCATGGGGGCCCAATATAAATGGTATGATGTCAATTTGGCATCGTAGGTATTCGTGGTTTTTTAAGATCATCTGCGTGTATATTTATTATGTTATTAATGAACCATTCATGATGATAACTTTAATTTCTTGGGGCGGTACCCCTCAAGTATAATACAACACACGTTTCATCATGAATGTTTACATAGAAAACAACACTTGGAACCCTCTTTCTTTCTTTCTCTTGTTCCACTTGTCTCTCAACCAACACCTCGGGTTTGGTTTTCCGTATCTACCAAGTCCTTTACTTGTTAATATCAATTAATTAATTATATCGTTAACGTTATAATTTAGAGAGATTTAATAATTTCATGAAGCTATATTTAATATAATTTAGAATATACTATAAATTATTAAATTTACGGAGGTGTAATTATGAACGTGATCCTCTGTGTATACGTGTGTGCACGCTCCCATAGCTGCTTTTTGGTCTACGTATTTTCTGGTCCGTATATGTTTATTTATGATATGGACATATCCCGCAAACAGCTACCTTTTGGAAATGTCACAATAATCTTATAGCAACCTTGGTATGCGTTTCTAGCAACACGCCAAATGTTCCCAGAAATACACTGATGTACTTTCGTTTAAAGTTCACGAGTTTAAATGAGTTTATGAATTTACAATCCTTTTGTTTCCTGATTTACCGTGTTAAATCTCAATGGATATTGATCTAAGTCATTCAATTAATAACGCTCGCTCTGTTTCTCGTCATTATATAATTAATCAAGATTACCATAAATCATTTGCGATACATATCAACAGAAGTTGAGTTTTGGGTGTGCAGCCCAACATACCATCTTGATTAATCCTAAACGAGGGGCCCCAGAAGTGGCATCTTACTTCAACTATCGAAGGAACAAATTTTCTATTTTGACTTCAAGTGGTCAGTCATCTATTGTAGCATGAAACATTCTGACATTAGCCACCTATATTAGTTACCTTATTCAGGATAACTTAAACTATATCAAGAAGGAATATCCACATATGCAAAACCTACTTGCATCTCAAGTCTAAGGATTTAGTAAATTAAAATCACTTACAAGATTCACTTAATGACGCCGAATCCATTAAAGTAATAATCTTGTTGTTGTGGAATTCCATATATTCATCTTATGAATATCAATGTGAGTTTGGTGGACTTATCCTTAATATCACCAAATAATCACCAATCACTCTGACATATTGTCTTAGTTTAAGCTACTATTCCTATGTATGGTTGAATCGACAAAGGATTAATTTAGGAAGATGATACGCAATTTATCTATTCATGCGGATTTAAACATGCAAATATAGACGGATCACCTCTCTTTATATTAAATGCTCTAACTCATATACCTGGCTCGCTCTATTAATCATTAATTAAAATTGTCTTCTAAACATTCTTATCCAAAATACTAAATTGTTCAAATAGCTGATAATTCTGTTGACAAATCATGTCCTCAAGGATTACGCAATCGTACTTGTTGACAGGGATGAGAGAGAGTTTCTTAATGTTCAACTTAGATTTGATCTTTAGGAACTTTGAGTAATACTCTCTATTTCAGTAGAATTCAATAATTGTGAAGTGTGTTTGAATATGTATGTGTGATTGTTTGTGTCATTATATAGCCAATATCTCGGACACACTATATCTATTAAGGTGTGTATTATCAACTATTGACACAATCATTGTTCCACAACTTCTCCTACAACTGTTAAGCATTTCTTGTTCTTTTAATGTATAATGTAAACTATCTTCTTAGTTTGGAGCACAACCTAGTCCCACAAATGGTCATCATAAAAAATGAAATCATACCATGACTAGTATTGAGTGTATGCTCATATTAGATTAACATCGTGTACAAAACATCCCCATGCCTTTGTATGAGAGAATCCGAGTAAACAATGTAATATTCTCTTTAATTGTTGTTTTGGAGCATCATGAACTCCAATTCATGGTTTATTTGCGCAATAGAAATAGGTACTGCAACTTATTTATTCTTAGATTTTTCATATACTAAGGACAAATCCAAATCTAAGGACATGATAATTCTTGCAAATCCTTGTGACATATTCATTATGATCATTCAATTTTATAATTATCTAATAACTTTAGGACTAATACCAATGTTGGTCAAATCATTTTGCATTCATGCATGATACATAACTATTGTCTTGTACACAGATATGTACAGTAACGCGATTCCCTTTAGTTGTCAACTTAAGATTTCATTCTATGTTTCATCGATTATCAATGTAAGATACCCTGTGATCCATTGAGACTTTGTTATAATGGTTATGTTAAATTGTGTTTAGATTTATGTACGCCATATCTCGCGTCGCCATAGCAATAAGTACTATATATTTCCAAGGTTGTAAAAATTTTATTTCTTAAATCTTGTCAGGTGATGGAAACTAAGAACATAGATACTTCCCACATAGTTTTTGAGGAATACTCTGAGAGTTATCTCTTATTGATAACAATTATAAAACATAGATTTTCTCCTAGATGTTGCAATATCCATTCTTGGATCTTGCCGCTCGTACACTTCATAAAGATTATATGAATTCATACAACTTCCTTTGAATTGACTCTTCGGTCCTCGCATTAGTAATCATCAAAGGAAGCGTTTTAAAATTCATTGTCATATATTCATATATATGAACGACTAGTGTTTGACAATCAGAATCATTCTTTATATTGAATTAATGACATGTAGAAGATACTATTTGTATATCACAATGTCATTACTTGTGTATGATTGTGACTCGACCCTATCCATAATGTATGCTAGATTGTATGTATGTGTACAACATTGACGCTTATGAGGTTTGAATCACAAGAACATACCACTGGGTTTTTCTTCTCTTTTAAAAGCTAATTCTAACTTTAACAAGTCTAATCGTGTAAGTTTAAGTAATGCAATCAAGTTTTAATTGATTTATCTTTGTGACAGCATCTTAAAAATTCATAGTTAGAGTTGTCATTTATCAATTCAAAAATTCCACGACAAAGCGATATGTGAATGGTTTTCGCCGTTGATACAAAATATTAACAATTCAATAATTGCATCTTTAACAGGTTCACCTACGATCATTGTGACTCATATTCCTCAATTATTGATTGTAACATTTAATCGCAATCAGAGTTTTGAGGTATTCCTTGCGGAGTGTCTTAATGAACGGAAAATTATATCATTTAGCGGTGATAACTTTTAAGTCTCGAGTTTAATGATATTCGTCTAGTGTGTTTAAGGGTAGGTTATGTATTTGTATTAGTTTATCTCTTTAAGATAGTAAAATTGCTCCCACTGCCTTGTTTGTAATTATAGAACTCTTCTATAATTAATTAGGCTTTGCAGAGAGCAATTGACAAGAACATTGACTGTTTCTAAAGTTTAGTTTGTTAATTTCATTATTCATATGGAATTTTTAACATATTCAGATGTCTTGTAACCTTCTAGGTTGGAGGTCTTCATTTTGAGTATATTCAGAAGACATACTGCAATTCAGAACATTGACAGATTTTTAGAAGGAGAAAAGTTAAGTGTTATGTCGCAAAATCGCCAAATAATGTCCAGAATAATTGATTAAATACTCTAGGACATTACCGAATGTTAGACTATGTGGTATTCTATGAGTAATTTGTATGTGTGAGGACTTGTTATCACAAACTTTTAAATAACTTAATACTCTTTATGTCACATACTTATGCAGTTGCGTCATACGAAGATTGAACATTTTTATTAAAACCATATTTGCATGCAATAAATGTATAGGGCTTTAACGAGTTCGAGAACTCTATCTTGTTACGGTACATTATTTAGCCTATATTGAACAATTCAAGGACTTTCGCGTTCATTGTCATAGTAAGAAGAATATAACTTACTTGTATGTTATAATCGCGTTTTCAACATTTAAAGTGACTTCTTGTTTATTAATTTACATTAAAACATTTACATATTTAGAACGAAGTAGTAATTTATTCGAACGGCTATACTTTAATGTTATAATGTCTGATTTAGCAATTAGCGGGCTTAATGTTTGATTAATTTACAATAAAATGAACATATTTAGTACCTAAAAGTAATTTTGAACGCCAAACTTTAGTTCATTAAGTTATTTCAAGTTAATCAAGATTACTTCATTTATTTGTGAATTCCAGAGGCACTTAAAACCTTTTATTGAAGTAGTTATGTTAATTATAATAGAGATTACCTCATAAGATTAATGGAGACAGTTCCAAAAAACACATAACATGCTCGCTATTGAAGTAGTCTTTATATCATATCTCGAATTATGTTTCTTATCTCGGTTCAAGAGAACTTTAATCATAATCGTTATTGTCATGTGTTGGTACTTGCACAACAATAAAAGATTTTCCTCACTTGTGCATGGCACAAATCATACTATAGTAGTCATACTAAACCAACGTACATCTCGTTGTCTTGTATAGTGGGAAAATTTGTTAGTGTCAGCAGATTATTAGCGTTACAAGTAGATATTGTACCATTTGTTTAATAAGAAATAGTGCTACGGACTGTCTTGTTAGAAACCAGTTAGTGTGTATAGCTGGGAAAAGAATATAGTAGTCTCGAAGACAAGTCGAGAGAAATAATCTGGGTTACTATCAGATATAACCTGTGTAGCTCCCTCTGAATTAGACAACATTTCTTTAATGTCTTGTTCGAAATAATCACGATTACTCCCACTGGATTTCACACATGGAACGTGTTCATATTCCAGTGAAAACAATCAGAGTAATCTATTGTTTTCTAGATAGACTCTCTTTGAAATCTTAATTAGTAACCTTTACTTGGATTTCAAAAGTTCTACTATTGTAGATGATTGACTATCCAATCATATTATTGATTAACTTGAAGATAGAATTAAGCATGCAAGTTCTCCTTTAATTGTGGTTTTTAGACAAACAATAGATTACATTATCCTAGTTTTGCCTTTGCCACTTTTTGGCTCACTGGGGGTATTATGTTGGTATTCCTAATCAAGAGAACTCATAAATGACGGTGCATTCTCATATCGTAAAGATCGTTACCATTTGATAGCGCTTTAAGAACATATTCTTAGTTAGCTTATATTCTTATATCTTTCATAAATATTTCAACCATGAAACTCTATATGAAAATATAGTTCAATGGCAGATTTTCTTAAACTTTAAGCTTGCTTTGTGTTTGAGATTTGCATTAGGGGACAATTCCTACGTTCCTATTATAACTTTCTGGAGCAAAAAAAGATTATTAGGAATGAGTCGCTATGTTCCTTACATAGGAATCAGAGTGCGCGGTGATGACTTTTTGTTAAAGAAGCAACCATTGTTTACAGGTTTTATTGTTGCATTAATACTATTATTAGAATCGCAAAAGCCAATTATGAGATTGTTCGGATTAATACTCATTGGTAGAAAATGTTAACTACCCATGTGTTATTTCCAAATAAACAATTAGATTTGTCTAGGTTAGGATCTAATTGACAGTACAAGCCACCACATCATGTTGATCTGATAGTGAAATGGTGTATTCAAAAAGGTGAGAAGCAACGATTGATGATCTCACAACTTTTGAATACTCCTAAACCATATGGGACTTACCGAGTATTACACCTATATTATTAGTAAGCATGTTTCATCCATCCAAGCCGCTTCGTTAATAAGTCTAACCACATCATACGCTTAAAGTGTTCCAATACAAAAACTGTGATTAGTAACAATCACTCGTTTCACGAGAAAAGTGGTATATATCACCTTGAGATTGCATACAAATCTACAGACAGCGTCTCACGCATGTAAGGAGCGGAATCATTCAAAGGGGTTTTTTACTGAAATTGGATCGGCTGACAACTTGTGTTGAAAGGGTATTGTATTTTGCAGAATGTCAAATATGTCGAAGAAGCATGCTATAATCTTGTATCATAGATTTTTAATTGAGAAAAACTATTACTCAATTAAGTTATTTATTACGGTTATCACCTATTCTAGTCATCGCGCTATCTTGTATAGCATAAATAGGGGACGCTTAAAATTGACGATTTCTCTCTCATATCTTTAGAAATAAAAGATTTGCATTTTATACGCGTGGGTGATATGATTAAAGAATGAGTAAAAATCATTCAAACCTAGACCTTCGCGACTTACAATAGTATGCAAGGTAAGGAAAATACAACGTAATCGTATTATAGGGTAATGGTTAATCTACAAGGTCGAGGTCCTGATGAGTTCTCTCCCGAAGTCCTTATCGTCTTGGAACCATTAATATTACTTTGCAAATTACGGTGCATTGATAAGAAAATTAAACTTTAATTTTAAAACACTTATGAGAACTATGAATTGGCTAGTCTAGGTGACAATGGAAGATTTATATAGTTCTGATGTAAGTCCGAATCCCACTTTTGGTCCTTGTTTGCATTTTGTATAGTCCATAATGAGTGTTCTTTATGTGCTCGATGTAATCATTAGTCATGTTTATATTTGTTTCGAAAAAAAACACCTTTTATTTTCCACAACGTCAAACTTAAAATAAGACATATAAACATCAACTAATAACTAAATATCATTTTATTTAAACCTCAACTTAAATATAAGTCATGCTAATTTCCATTATGATCCTAATTATTATAAATAATTAAAACATTGTATATATTCAGATAAGCTCATTCGTTCCGAAATAACTCTCCCATGGTCCACATCATCGATATAATCGATTAGCGTAAGCCATATATGCAATATGGACACATAACACGATTGAAAATTTTAGAAACAACCGTTAGGCCCTCCGATTAAGACTAGCTAAGGTCTTCCCAGCTTTTAAAGTCGTGGAATCGAAACCTCATCATAGAAGTTTAATGTCTATGTTTTAATTATTGATCATCAGTATTTGCATAATAAAACTTTTAACAATTACACTAAGTTTTGATAATCACATATTTTCTCAGCATAAATTGCATGTGTTGTTATGCTTGGTGCGAATTAAGACAATTGAATTTTAGCAGTGTCAAAAATTGATCATTAAAATTAAAACGCATCCAAGTTTTTATCCATAAATTCATACAACCTAGAATTCCGTGTGATAATTTTTTTTAATCGTAAAGATTGTAATCTTGATGCACAGTGTGATCGACTTTATGTGCAGTGTATGTAATAAAGTGCTTCCCATAGGGCTTAGAAAAAAAATTAATCAAGAAATCACTCAATTTGTCAAATTTTATTACTTTGTAACTACAAGTTCTATACGATGGCTTCGGCACGTGTGGTTTTTACAAACTATTAAAACCATTATAAGATCACTGGGGTACGCAGCGGAAGGGATAAATTGAAAACAGGGTTATAGAGTAGATGCGCATTATTAACAGAGAAAAGATCAGAACGTGTACATTTTGTAGGCTAATTAATGACGCAAAACACGTTGTTTGTGAAGCAGTATCGCTTGTGTATGAGGGTAATGTAGACGCAAGAACTAGTAAGTTATCATAAGCAGGGTACATCTATGGTGTTGCGATACACTTGTACACTGCTCACTGAGAGTAGATAGGATGTTTTAGTCCTTCTTCACGCCAATATCTATAAAAACCTAGGGCCGACTACGGTTTCTGTTTCTTGTTCTTTATATTTTATGTACGTAAACCATGACGAGCTTAAACACTTAATAAGGTAGTATTGCATATCAGTCAGAACAGATGGAGAAGATTATTAATATTATGCATTATATTTAATCTGATATTTAGGTCCTCTCGCGCGATAAGTATAAGTATACATGATGGTGATTCATGCATAATAAACTGGTTATATGTCAATTTGACATCGTAGGTAGAGATTCGACCGGTTTTTAATCAGCGTGTATATAGCATTAAGTTGTTAATGCGAACCATTCATTAATTTATAAAATAAATTACTTGGTCTCCAAGTAGTCATTACTACTAACACATTCCTTAAGTTTACAAAGAAACAACCTCGGACCCTATTTTCCTTTCTTTGTCTTGTTCAGAGCTATGTCATTCAAACGCCGCACCTCACGGGTTTGGTTTTTCGTACTAACAGGGTCCTTTTACGTTGTTACATCCCCTCGTCTCATATTAAGTGTCCACAATGGAATATTTTAAGTCTCTTTATTTATCAGAACTTTGATCATAAATGGATTTGTTGTTTGGGTTATCAGTTTATTGAACGATAAATTCTCTAACGAAAAAATAAATTCAAAAAGACTCTATCCTTCATATATCTATGATCAGTATCATATAAACGTAAAAAGAAATCATTTAAGGTCAAAGTTGAGAGTAAAAAGCTTTGAAAAAGTCAAGTGGATCACTTAATGGGGGGCGGAGGTGTAGTAATATTATTATCTCTTAATTATATGTGTCTATCGTTATATTTAGAGGACCATACGTTTTAATATTTCGTGAAGTCTTCGCATTAATGTTTTGTCTGGCATCAAACTTTTTTAAATGATAAAAACTATTTGATCTAATATGGTATCACTTACATCTTTTATTTATTCAGTGGCGGCAAAAAAATTAACCATTTTGTCACTTTTATATTGTAATTTTAGTAAAAGGGTTTTTCTAACATGTGCCCCTGGGGCACATGTTAAGGTGGGGACACCAGGCTGTGTGTCACAGCATGATTGGCCAGCAGTTAGTAGGGCCTGATAATGATTAATAACAATAACTGCTGGCCAATCAGGCTGTGACACATAGCCTGTGTCCCCACCTTAAATAATGCAAAATAACAGTACTCTTCTCTAACAAAAAGTATGAAACTAAGTTTAACATAACTTTCTTTCACTAATACTTACGAATGCGAAAAACTATCTACAATCATCAAATTATTTGTGTGGACTTTTTAGAATTCAAAAGGAGTGCTCATATTAAACATTGTAAAGAGATGTTCATCATTCGATATGTAGTGTTATAGAGTCATAGAATTGTGTTGGATTTATCGGTTGTAAGAGCCTAGGCGATCTTTATGTTCCATAGTTCCATTTAGGGTCCTAACGGTTGTAGGTTCAACCGTTCAAGTGATTCGTAACATATATTGATCATCTCGCCCATATACTGATATACGTCATCTATTAGACTCCGGAAAGACAATTAAGGTTCTTAGTGCAAACCCAAATGGGACAATTGATGTCATAATAAGGTTATGAAGGAAAGTATTCTCGAGTCTTAAGCCGCTACAATTTGTGGTTCCGGTTTGGTAGCGTGAGGAACAGGCAAAAAGTTCAATATTCTTGGCAATGCTAATTACAACACTCAATGTACTCTTCTAATGGCCCTATATAGTGGATTAGAGGATCTAATTATAATTAAGAATTAAATCACGAATCGTAGAATGCTGCGCGATCCTGGAACGGGCGCACAAAGTACGTTACCCGCCGCTGTTCTCCAGAGAAATGGTGGACGCATCGAAGAACACCGATACCTCCCTATCTGTATACATAAACGGCTAAAACCCAAGCCTCCCGGTTATTGATTTACCTGTAGTCTATAACACTGCTCCAAATTGCCCCAGTAGTATTTAAATTTAAAATAAAACATAAATTTGTTAGAATACCCTCGTGTCAATGATGAAATTATAGCTGTTTTTATATGTCCACCTTGACCATAGGATCGAGTACGTAACAGAAAGAGAACTTCATACATCAACTAGTAGTAGTCTATTGTTTATGAGTTTCATTATCATAATCGCGCTTTATTTATTAATCCTCTAAGCGAGAAACGTGATAATGGTTTGATCTCCCTCGACACGCTTTCTTCTTGTTGGAGGATTCCTAGTGGTTGTAATGATAAAGTTGACTAAACTAAGAGTTAAAAAATCGATTAGCGTTTACGTTTGAATATTCAGTTCATTTGAAAGATTCTAAAACCAATTAAAAAATTTAGTTGCTTAATCATGCTATTTTTTATTTGATGGAAAGGGCATTTGCCTCTTTCAGGTCCCAAGTATCTTCTGAAATTTTGGGCTGACGATTTGCATAGTAACTCTCGAAATTTCTATTGTTTCTTCGTTATGGAACTTGATAATCCTTGAAGCAATAAAGCTCATTTTCTATCACATTTATTAGTATTTTGTTTATTTGTATTTTAGTTGAGATCAAAGGATCGAGTCGAAAGATATGAAGTGCACACTCGTTTTAGCTAGCTTGATGCCGCCTCAACCAAGCGCGAGGGTCAAGGGCCAGTGCCCCTTGTTGGGGTCCCGCTTGTTGGATTTTATAAAACTATTAACAATTAATCATCACAAGTATGCAACGAAAGACAATAAACATGTATATAATTATATAATTAACATAGGATCAAAAATTTAGCAATAAAAGCAAACGAACTTAATTATTGAATATATGCGTGTGTATAAAGCTTATAAACACGCAAACCACCAAGATCTAAAACAAGATATCTTTATGACTAACACACATAGTACATTCTTAGCAAACAATTAAGTATGCTAGTACTAGTAGTGATAAAGCAATCAAACACCTTTGATCTTGAAGCAAACCACACGAAAAAACCCTTGTGGGTTGTTTGGATCGGTCGACAAAAGCAAACCAAACCCCTTAGGGTTTATGTCGATCGAATGAGCAAAAGAGGAAGAGGGGGAGAGCTTTTAGGGTTATTGATTTTTCTAATATCTCAAATAATGAACCCTAAGCCTTTTTTATAGTCATTATTCCTTGGCTCGCAAGTTAGGAAATCTCAATCCCTTTGGGATTGGGTATTCGGCCAACTAAGGGTAGAGTGGGAGAACTCGTGCTTTCCTTTTCTTCGTAATTGCTAAACGGTCCTTATAGTTAACAATTTAACTACCGTTAACAATTCCCATTAAACAAATAAATACTTAACACTCGTTTTAGCTTTATCACTAAATATATTACAACTAATATATTAACTATAATTGTTTTACGTATTAACGCGTGCGTCCTCATAGGCTCGAGTAATTTTCGGACATATATTATTTATACGTGTACATATCCCAATAGCTCTCACTTGGACATGTATCAAATAATATAATAACATTGGTAAGCGTCTAGCAACACGTCAATGCTCCCGGGAATACCTGAGTGTGGTTTCGTAAAGTCATGGTTAAATGATTTATATATTTACAATCCCTTTGTTTCAGATACCGTGTTAAAAAAATATATGGATCTAAGTCATTCCATTATTTAACGATTTTGTTTCTCGTATATGTAATTAATTAAGATTACAAAAAATCATTAAGACATTTCTACATGAGCATTGGGTGCGCCGCCACACATACATCTGATTAATCCTACGAGGGGCCCAGCGGCATCATTCTTCAACATTTGAAGGAACAAATTCTATATCGAATGCACCTGTCAGTCATATGCTTCACAATCACTTCTGAAAATAGTCCTTATTAGCTACCTTGTTCAGGATAACTTGAACTATAACAAGAAGGATTATCCACATATGCAAGACCTACTTGCATCTCAAGTCTAAGGATTAGTAAATAAAATCACTTACAAGATTCACTTAATGACGATGATCCATAAAGATCTTGTTATTAGGGAAATACAATACTCATCTTATGAATATCATGTGAGTTTGGCAGACACATCTTTTAATATTCCAAGAATATTACCAATCACTCAAATTTGTCTTTGTTCAACAATATTCCCATATTGTTGATCGACAATGGACTAATTTAGAATAATAAAATTATTCACGGATTTAAACATGCAAATATATGACATAATTAATATTAAATGAAAACAAACATACCAAGTATTTTAATCCATTATAAAATAAAAATTGTCTTAATATCCCTTATCCAAATACTAAACACAGATCTATAAAAAACTACTAGCTAAACGAAGTCCAATGCTCGTAGCATGTTGAGTAAGCTTTCCTTTCGGTAAAGCCTTCGTAAAAGGATTTGCTAGATTGTTATCTGTGTGAACTTTAAGAAAATTAATTTCACCCAATTCGATACACTCGCAAACGTAATGATATCTTTTATGGTAGTGTATGACGCCCCTCTGAACCCCTGGTTCGTTGGCGATAAGAAGTGCGATGAAATTGTCGCATAACATCTTAATTGGTTTGTTTATTGTTAGTACAATACCAAACCGTGAAATAACTTCCTAATCCAAACAGCTTCCATTGCGGCTTCTAAAGTAGCTATGTATTCAGCTTCTTTAGCAGACATTGTAGTAGTACTTTGCTTTGAGCTTTTCCAGTCTACTGCGTCTCCATTCAAAACGAAGATGTATCATGTCTGAGATTTTATGTCATCTCTATCGGTCTCGAATCCAACATCGCAATAGAAAGTAACTCTAAGCTCAGTTTCAGGATTTCCACCATAAATCAAGAACATATCTTTAGTATTTCTTAAATACTTAAGAATGTTATTACTCTTAAGCTTCAGTTTAGGATTTCACCATAAATTCCAATGAACATATCTTTAGTATTATCTTAAATACTTGAAGAATGGTTGAGTTCACAACAGTCCAGTGTTGGTTCATCCTGGTATTCGTGTGTGGACAAATGGTGCTTGTTATGATTTATCTAGTGGGGTGATGCGGCCACAGCAGTGTGCTGTTGTGCATCTAACCGCATTACATAATTGACCCTACAGAGCCGAAGCTATAAAGAGAGTCATTGGAAAACTCTTTTTACGCATTCGCCTTTGAGCGGCGCGGGTTCGAAACACAGATGGTGCGCGCGCTCAACCCTTTCTAAGTATGTGTATCTAACAGTTTCTTGTAGTGTAAGTATAGATCAAGAGACTATCGGGTCGGGGTTATTATGCGCTTCTCTAACGGGAATCCTCGCGCTTTGGGTAGGCTGAATTGTATGATTACTGTAAGGTCTAGAAGGTTGAGAGAAGAGAATATTTTTTTATTTTTATATTTTTTTGCTAGCAAAAGCAAGTAAAATCTCGCTGGTTGTGAAAGGGGGGTTTTGATTAAACTATATGTTTACTACTCTATCTAATTCTTACTAAATTCTCAAGAAAAGGAATGGATAGGAAGAAAACTGCAATATGGTTAAATAAATGAGAGGTTACTACATCATGCACTACTCCCTAGTTGTCTTTCTCAGTTTTATTACCTATCCCGCCACCCTCGTAATAGAATAATTTTATTACCCGCCACCCTCGTAATAGAATGTGTAAGTATCTAAATAATTAAACACCTAACTCGAAATCCACCTAAATGGCAAGGTAGTATGAAGACTATTGCGTGGGTATCATTTAACCTAGCCGCATTTCCCTAGACGTCTTCGCTTTGCAATTAAGAAGATATTTTTCTAAAGCCTAACGCGCACATCATTAACAAGAAGTAATAATAAAAGATAAACAACTAGGTTTCATGCAATCATAAGCAAACACAAATTATATTTAGCCAGGCATGTTAATTGAAAGCGAAGAACAATTAATCAAACAACACATAGACATATCGAATGATTAAAAGAGATAAAGAACTTCACTTCAATTAAACATGGAGTTATGATGAGAGTACAATGGTTAAGAAACCCTAAAAATCAACCTATATGTCTGCTCCAAAGCTTACTAACGATTTCCACATGACTTTCCCCACAAAACATGAAAAATAAGGTTTGTATATATAGGGAATAAGTCCCGACGACGTCGCTTGTTAATTGCGACGTCGTCAACCCGCAGAATCTTCTATAGGCTTCTCAGTGTCGGCTACTCTGACGTCTTCACAAAAGATCTTGACGTCGTATCTTGAACACAGATGTCATCAGAAGGATTTGTGACACCGTCTCCACGCACTTTGTGCCAAATCTTGATCATCTTCGTGTAGAGTTGCAATCTTGTCCCGATTCTTCCCAAATTGAGTCCAAGTCACGTGTATTTCCTCCAAATGTCTTCCTAATGCTAAAATAACAAAAAGAAACGATTAAGCACGATAAATGAAGATATTTACTAGATTTTGGGGTTTAAATGACCCCGAAAAAATATATAAAATGACACCTCATCAAATACCCCTACACTTGGAATTTGCTTGTCCTCAAGCAAATGGGTTTTTTACAAGTAAATAGCAAAGTCGGAGGCATTTAACCTACTCAATAAATATAATTTATGGCACAACCAGATAGACCTTGTAATTTAAAGCACAAAAATTATATACTATCACCTCACATAAGTGTTTAGATTCTCTCATTCTCTCGGGTGTAATAATGAATTATATCAATATATAAATGGGAAAATAACACTCACTACCTGTCATAGTATATAAATTACCATAAGCTTAATAAAGGATCAAAACCTCCACTACTTTGGCGTAAGCACCTATGAATTACTATCAAATAGGTCTTTAAAGGGTTGTGATGTTTAGGTGTAGGGTAAAGGAAACACGGTTGAGGATATTTGGGTAACTTTGACTGGTGGCAAGCTAATTATCTACAAGAATACATGTAAAAGGCGTTGCTAAGCCATGACTCGACGAAACTAGGACAAATATACACAACTTTACATCAAACATTTTCTTTTCTTTTCTTTTCTCGACACTTTCTTAAACATAAACAATAGCAAGATGGCAACCCGTATTTTCTAACATATTTTTTTGCTTTTTTCTATTTTTATACACTTTTTCCCTGTTATTTGCTCAACATAAACAATATACATGACTTGGGGTTTATAATTGCACCCCTACACTTGAATTTTATGACAACTCAATAATAAACTAACTAATAACCCGAATTAGGAGGATCAATAAACATGGAGTGTATTAAGCACATATGGGGGTAATAATTTTGACTTTCTTCCCCATTTTTCCATATAATGAAAAACTACCATGAATCTCAATCGTCCCAAAATTGTATACACTAATAGTGACTTGACTTAGCAACCATGTACTCAAGTAAATAATTAACTAGGGTTTAACAAATGTAATAACAATAATGTACTAAAAATGAGTAGATACAAGGAAGGCTAAGGCGATTTGGGTGTAATATTTTGGTGGGGGTGTAAACAATGCTCTTCATTAATAATTCAGATTCCATCGGAAAATTATAAGAACCGCGAAAAGGATAGGCTCATAAGGGTGTACTAGGGGTATCTTGCACTAAAAATGAGTGCATAGCAAGGGTGTGAGGGTAGTTATACGATCGAGGAGACCATCACAACCATAACAAATACATGCTAAAAATAGGGATTTATCCTAATGCCTCTTATCACTTAGTAAATCATAATCACACGAATGCGATCTCACTAGCAGTCTCGGGATGAATCGCTAAAGCAAGTTCTAGAATTTATAATACTACCGGTACACTCTCATAAGCATTAAAATGAATGCTGGTATTCCTAAAGATCTAGGGGCGAACCTCACATTTTTTTGGTGGAATTTTTTTTGAGTGGTAGTGTTTTTGTGCTAGCCATATAACCCCTATCCATAAGATGCTTCTAATACTATAGTTTCACCGATATGTGCCATAATTTTTTTTTAATTTGGGCTAAAATTACCGTCCTAAACTATGTTTCGATATATTACACATCATTTTAAGAGCAAACTAAATGCAATTGAATGAATAGTTTCCCGGGCTTTTATTTTTCCCTACACTTATTTTGAACATTGTCCCTAATGTTTTATGAGTACCTGAAAATGAATAAAGGAAAAATAAGAAAAGCGAGAAAAACTAATACTCCCTTGGTTTTGCTCAACAATGGAGAAGAAACAAGATAATTCTGGCTAAATATTCATCCAAGAATCGTCCAAGTGAAGATCTAAATAACTTCTGGACTCTCCTCATCAAATATAACCTGAAAATCAAAGACAAAAAGAAACTATACCAATCGTAAAATCCTGCGGGAAAATAATATGCAACCCTATTAATCATGAACTAAAATCCTAAGAAAGCAATAAAGATAGAATGTTAGTACTAATGTAATCGTGGCTTTCTGCAAGAGTTAGGAAAATTAAAAATTCTGAAAATTATACAAAAATAACTTTTCAAAAATTTGGAAAAACGAAAATTTCTTAAGTGCTACAATGGTGACGCCGTCTCCAGCACAGTGAAATTTTAATTTTTTTGTTTCTTGGAAAAATTTCTGCGAACATATCCTATTAATGATTTCCTGTAAAAAAATTCTGCATAAACCACAAAAACGGTTAGTACAAACATATGACTCAAAACAAACAATAAAACCTAAAAGTGTGATTTTTAACTTAAACTATCTATTTTATATGTTTGAAATGGTTCTAAAAACCGGATATTTTTTCCTACACTTATTTTATAGAAAATACCATTGATTGCAATTAAGACGAGGTTAAATACAAAACAAAGCATGATGACATATATCAAACATATAAAAACAAATAATAAACACTACACATAATAAACTAGAGAATAGCAATGCATAAAAATAACTGAAATAAATATCCAAGATCCAAATCCTAACTATTACAAGCCATAATTGTTCGAACAAGAAAGGATAACAAAAAGTACGAGGATCAAACAAATAAAATCAACTGGGGCCATCTGGAGCAGTGTTATAGAGGTAATCATAACCGGGAGGCATGGGTTTAGTGTATCCGATGGGAGGATAATTTGTCTCGCGACCTGGGAATGGATCAATCTATAAGTGAGTCTCTAGGTGGTCACGAGTGGACAGATACTGCATTTAACAGACAGTATGAGCATACATCCACTCGGACCACTGATCCCGCATGGTCATCCAGGTCTCTAGTTGTCCCCATCGTGTGTCTTGTTGGCCCATCTATGTACCCTGATGAACCTTCTAGTCCCCTCAACTCATGCCCCGATACGCATCTGAAGACCCCTTCCCCCCCAGCTTCTACCTTGGCTGCCTCCTCGTCCTTATCATCCTCTTCTAGTGGTTGCGTAGGACGTGTCGCAAGCCAGTGACATCCTCCTCCCACGAGCTCCATAACAATCTCTATGGCAATCAAGGACTTATTCTCGAGAAACTAGGCCTGAGGCTCGACACTCGATACCCCCAACATTTCCATAGTCAAAACCCCAAAAGATCAGACGAGCCTAGTCACAAACATACCACCATAAACCACCTCTTTTTCCTAAACCCCATTTAAATAATGAGCCAACCAATACGGGATGTTGCAAACGACCCCCTCACCATAAATGCAGTAAAGGTAAAAGAGATCCATCACCGTAATCCTTTGGGTGGAATCCTTGCAACCTGAAATGGTCGTCGCAATGCAACGGTGGGCGAATCTAATCCTCGAGTCCCGGATCTGCTTAGCAACTGTGTGTTCTACGGCAAACACACCATCCACACTAGTTAACAAAAATTCCATTATCAAGCGCTCTGCCTTCACTATTACTGAGTTATATAAAGAGGTTACCGCACCGTGTTCTCCCCTTTGAGCTTTCGAGTACAAACCAACTCTCCAACCCAGCTCAACTAGCGACAACATCCTCTGCTCACCACCTAGTCTAAATTGAATACCAGCATGTTGAGGTTTGTTCCTACAAGCAAAGACCTCAAGCTCAAAGGTAGTAAAGAACTCTCGAACCAATTCTCGATAAACTGGTTCGTTGATCCGAAAGAGGTTCGCCTATTGAGGCCTGGAGAATGGATCGGAGTAAATGCTTTCAAAGAAGCCTCTTTCAAGACCATTATCAGCGAGGACTGACCAATCAATAATGGTTCTGGGATGGATGGAATGGAGCACAAGAGCATTGTAATTCATTTGATGAGTGTCATTGTCAAATGCCCTTAAATCGCGAACCCACTCTTCAATTTTTGGTTCATGGGAGCTAGAGGACTGTCCCCTTGTGCTCTTGCCTGACCTAGCTCGCTTGTTCATTGCCTATATCAAAGTCAAAAACACAACGGACCAAGATTAGATCGAAGTTAATGACTATGCCACAACAGTGGGTCCAGACGTCATCAGCATTAATTCCTGACGTCATCAACATTAATTCCTGACGTCGTCACTTTGACCAGATTTGAATACGAGATTACGATGGAAAACTGAGCTAAATACCATTAAACTCATTACCAAACGCCCCTTTAGATCTGTACCCCAATGGGTAAATTCAAAAAATCAAAGCCTTGACTCTAAACCGAATTATTTTTAACAATGGATTGAAATTAAACAACCTATTATCACTAATCAATTATAAATGACTAGGATTCATGCTTAATTTATTCCAAAATCAATTAGTTTGTTCTAGGGTTTGGAAATTGGGAATTTATTCGAATCAGTTAAACGAGATGAGCAATAGAGATGAATGAGTAATAAAGAGTGATTAGAATCAATGACTTACCGATTAGAGATGAATTCCCAAGTGATAGCAAGATTAGAGAGATTTTCGTGTGTGTTTGTTTGAAAAAAAAGTAGTGAAGAAGGAATGAGGAATGTGAGGGGTTATAACCTGTCTGGCTCGATGTGATGATGTCACATAAATATACTGATGGTGTCAGAATAAAAAACTGCAAAATCCTTTTTATTTTAAGTAAAAGCAATTATAAAACCCGTTATTTCTCAAAAATGTTTTAACACCCTCTAGGGTTAGATATTTGGTTGCTATCATGAATTTTGAGATGATCACACGAAAGGGGGATCTTGCTATCCCGTGGGTCATAATTTCCAAAAGGTAAGCATTGATGAAATGTTGAGGAGTCATCTAAGGAATTTTCTAAGAATTGTCGAAACGTGGTGTCTCATTTTTTCTTCGCACCAGAATTGAATCCAAAGGTACCTTTCCTTATTAGAGGTGGATTGGGGAGGATTATGCGGACGTATCCGGAGCGTAGTGGGTTAGATGATGTTATTCCTTGGGCGTGGGAAGATTCATTCTTTATAAGGAGCTTAGGAGATATATTCTCTTTACGAGAATCGAAGCCTTGAGTATTAGGATACTTTGTGATTTTTTGAATTTTTTTAATTGATTAGAATTATACTCCTTCATCCTTATCTCCTCCTTTAATTTCTCAAAAACTTTCAAAGATAATTGCATGAAATCATCCTTTTTAACTCTTATGTATTCTTTTAACTGCCGAACTTTTTCTTCTTGGTCAAGTATGAAATTCAATACTAGACCCTCGAATGCTTCTTGGTGTGATGGTTTAGGAGGTAGATGCCGTGTTTTATTACTTGATAGCCCGCACAGGTTTTCACTATTCCTAATAAGTGAAATTGCATCATTCATCAGCGAACCTACTTGATACTTCATAATTCCTAGTAATTGCTCTATGTTGGTGTTTTCATAGTCAAGGCTTCTTTCTCTGGGAAGATTAGGTCATTCCACCCTTCAACTTCATATTGCGATAATTCCTCGATGGTATTCCATGCCTTCTCTGCGCTTACCTTCCTCAGCTGACCTCCAGCCGTGTAATCTACAACCCTTTTTAGCGTATGATCAATGTGGTCGTAATATATTTGTACTTGGAGCCAAAGATCGATACCATGATGAGGGACTTTTTAAAGTAAGTCCTTGAAACGAGTCCGTGCTTCGGAAATAGATTCACCTTGATATTGTTGGAACATCAAGATGTCATTTAGAAGTTTGGCAGTTTTCCTGGTGGAAAGAATTAAACAAGGAAACAGGTAGTGAGATCCTCCTAAGTGAAGATGGATCCCGCGGGAAGACGTTCAATCCAAGTGCTAGCTTGATCGAGAAGGTAAAATTGAATAAACGCAGTTGCGTTCTTTCCTTATTTATAACATTAGTCCACAATTTTTTGAAAATCCTTAAGATGTTGATTTGGATCCTCGAACCGAAGTCTGTGGAATGAACATCCATTTTGCACCAATCAGATGGTGTTAGATTATATAGGCACCACATTGTTCCTGTCGGGGAGCTCAATGGTGTTTCGATAGCCCTCGCGGCTTGGTCGGGAATAATCTCCTAAAGTACGGGGT